>JAOEGL010000231.1:0-27086 GCA_034509955.1 Urosaurus nigricauda
ATAAAAAACTCATGCACATAAACTTGTGTTCCTTTTCATCTGCATAATTCAGATCTCTTTAACCTCTATGTCCAGGATCGGAACATCCACCTGTGCACTTTGCATAGCCCAGATCTTGGGGGTTGACTGGCAAATTCTCCACCAAACGGTTTTGGGAAATTTGAAGTTGAAGGCTTTAATGGCCCGCATCCATAGATTTCTGTGAGTTTTTCGGGCCCTATGGCCATGTTCTGGAAGTGTTTATTCCTGACTTTTCGCCTGCATCTGTGGCTGGCATCTTCAGAGAATGCAGGCATGGAAGAGAGTGGGGTATATACACACTGTGTGACCCTGGGTAGGGAGGAGTGATTTCCATCTTAATCTGTGTCTTCTTCTGTTGTGGATGGCAGGGCCTAAGAGTGGAAGATATGCAAAGAGGATTATTGTCTGCTTAAATAGTGTTTTTTGTCTTTTGGGAAAACCCCTGACCTTGGGTTATTTCTCCTTTGCATGTGCTGAGTCTTCGCCCCTTATCGGATGAGGGTTTTGGCAGCGTGAGTCCAGAGTCACTCTGCATCCATGCAAGTGAATTCACATGAATGTGCATTGAATTATCACACGTGAATGCTGTTCCTATGAAGCCATTCCAATGCCAATCCAAAGTCACCCCAGAATTCAGTGAATTCAGTAACAATTCACAGAAATCAGTTCCAAGGTCACTTCAGATTCACTCCAAATTGGTCTGGTGTGACAAGGTCCTAAATCATGCTGATTTTCAGAACTGGTAGCTAAATTTTGTTCGCTTTAAGGATTTCTTCTTTCCTGTTGAAGTTGTCCAGGTATTTAGGGATTTCAATGTCTCCCCTGTGCATTCTGGCCTGAGAGTTGTCAACATGGTTCAGAATTTCAGTGAATTCAAACTCCATTTTATGCCCAGAATGGTTTATAACGTATTTTGCTACTGTTGATTTTTCTCCCTTATTCAGTCTCCAGTGTCCCTCATCTCATAAAACTGAAGTTTTTGTAGTCTTAAGGCTTGGTGTGCGTGATGTTTCATCTCTTTATCGATGATAGCTTCTTGCCCTCTGTTTCATGGTTGTAGGCTACATTAACCATGGTTTGATGTTTCATTTCAGATGTCCAGACATAGGAGATTGTTGGGCTGAGCTGGACAGCTGTGAAAACTTTGGAATGGACGAACATCCCTGTGCTCTAGTAAGGAAAGAGAGAGCTCCTAATCCACAGATCCTTAAGTTTTTAGGGATGTCCAAATTCATACCACTTGATATCCTTCATAGGATTCCGTTGAACTGGAGGACATAGTCACCATCGAGAGGGAACAAGACAATTCATATGTGAACAAATTCCAAAGGTGCGTTCTATCCAGGTATTATGGCTAAAGGTATTATGGCTAAAGGAGGGAGAATCTATTGGAATATCTTTGATGGTTTTGATATTTTGATCATTTGGGTTTCCTTAACAAAGGCTGAAGGCTTAAAAATCTTGCTGTTTTTCAGGACAAGTAGCCAAATTGTGTTCACTTTAAGGGTTTTTCTTTCCTGTTGAAATTGTCCAGGTGCTTGTGGATTTCAATGGTTTCCCTGTGCATTCTGGTCTGAGAGTTGTCAGCATGGTTCAAAATATCTGCATTTTCAACCTGCATTTTATGCCCAGAATAGTTTACAATGTGTTCTGCTACTGTTGATTTTTCTGCCTGATTCCGTCTCAAGTGTCTCTCATGTTCCCAGACTAAGGTTTTTTAAGTCTTAAGGCTTGGTGTGCTGATGCTTCACTTCTTCATCTATGGCGGCTTCTTGGTTTATATGTCAGGGTTGTAGGCTATATTACTCATGGCTTGATATTTCATTTCAGATGTCCAGATGTAAGAAACCCTTGTGCTGAGCTTCACAGCTCAGAAAACTTCCTTCTCATCCCCCCAAAAAGCCATGGATATCGCAACCAGTGTTGCCGAGGGCAATATGGATCTATTCGTAGGCCACATTCTCTCTGAATCTGGAAGCCACAAAAAATGTGTGATTCCTCTTTTCTTCTTTTTCTCTTGTCAGGGTCTGTGAAAAGCTCCTGGAGAAGGGCAAACGTAGTCCCCATCTTCAAAAAGGGAAAAAAAGAGGATCCCAACAATTATCGTCCAGTTAGTCTGACATCAATTCCAGGAAAGGTTCTAGAGCAGATCATTAAGCAGAGAGTCTGTGAACACTTAGAGGCCAATGCCATAATCACAAAAAGCCAACATGGATTTCAGAGAAACAAGCCATGCCAAACGAACCTGATCTCTTTTTTTGATAAAATTACCAGCTTGGTAGATGAAGGGAATGCTGTGGGTATAGTATACCTTGATTTCAGTAAGGCCTTTGACAAGGTTCCCCATGACATTCTTGCAAACAAGCTTGCAAAATGTGGGATAGACAAGTTAACTGTTACATGGATTTGTAATTGGTTGACTGGCCCATGTTGGCTTTTTGTGATTATGGCATTGGCCTCTAAGTGTTCACAGACTCTCTGCTTAATGATCTGCTCTAGAACCTTTCCTGGAATTGATGTCAGACTAACTGGACGATAATTGTTGGGATCCTCTTTTTTTCCCTTTTTGAAGATGGGGACTACGTTTGCCCTCCTCCAGTCTGCTGGGACTTCTCCTGTTCTCCAGGAGTTTTCAAAGGTGATTGCCAATGGCTCTGATATTACATTTGCCAGTTCTTTTAATACTCTAGGATGTAGTTCATCTGGTCCTGGAGATTTATATTCATTTAGGTTAACCAGGTATTCCTGTACTACCTCTTTACTTATTCTGTGCTGAATTTCCTCTATTCTGTCTCCTGTTCCATTATCCTTAGGTTGAGCACCCTTTGCCTTTTCTGAGAAGACTGAAGCAAAGAAGGTGTTGAGTAATTCTGCCTTTTCTCTGTCCCCTGTTAGCATTTTGCCATCTTCTGCACGCAGTGGCCCCACTGTTTCCTTCTTCTTCCTTTTGCTGCGGACATATCCAAAAAAGCCCTTTTTATTGTTCTTAACCTCTCTAGCAAGCCTGAGTTCATTCTGCGCTTTAGCTTTTCTGACTTTACCCCTACATGTGCTGGCTATTTGTTTGAATTCCTCTTTCGTGATTTCTCCATTTTTCCATTTTTTATACATGTTCCATTTAAAACTTAGCTCATTTGAAAGTTCCTTAGTCATCCATCCTGGCTTCTTGAGACATCTTCCATTTTTCTTCCTCATTGGAACTGTTTGAAATTGTGCCTTCAATATCTCCCTTTTGAGAAACTCCCATCCGTCTTGAACTCCCTTTTCTTTTAGTATTCCTGACCATGGGATCACTCCCAGTATTTCTCTAAGTTTATTGAAATTAGCTCTCCTAAAGTCTAGAGTGCGTGTCTGACTATGCCTAGCTTCTCCCTTCCACTGTATTACAAACTCCAGGAGAACATGGTCACTTCCACCTAAGGATCCAACCACTTGCACCCCATCAACTAGGTCTTCCCTGTTGGTTAAGATCAGATCCAAAATAGCTGATCCCCTTGTTGCCTCTTCCACCTTTTGGACAATGAAATTGTCTTCCAGGCAAGTGAGGAATTTGCTAGACTTTGAGGATTTGGCTGAGTTTGACTTCCAGCAAATATCAGGATAGTTGAAGTCACCCATCACTACTACATCTCTCTTTTCTGAGTATGTGATTATCTGTTCTAGAAAGGCATCATCCAATTCCTCTGCCTGAGTCGGGGGTCTGTAGTAGACTCCCACAGTAACATCCCTGTTATTTCCCTCTCCTTTAATTTTTATTAGTCACACTCTCTCAGCCTCAGAAAATTGATATGGGAAACCCCCTCTGAAAAAATGTGCCAAAAAAAAAAAAGAAAGGAAAAGAAAAACCAGGATAGCTTCAACCTTAGGGTTGCCACCAGTCAGAAATAACTCGCAGGGTCGCACCGGCAACAGAATAACAAGACGAATGACATTGCTAACAGGGGATAGAGGAAAGGCAGAATTACTCAACACCTTCTTTGCTTCAGACTTCTCAGAAAAGGCAAAGGCTGCTCAATCTAACGAGTAGAAGACAGAATAGGGGAATTTCAATACAGAATAAATAAAGAGATAGTACAGGAATTCCTGGTTAACCTAAATGAACTTGTCTACAGGACCAGATGAACTACATCCAAGGGTATTAAAAGAACTGGCAAATGTAATATTGGAACCACTGGCAATAATCTTTGAGAACTCCTGGAGAACAGGAGAAGTCCCAGCAGACTGGAGGAGGGCAAACGTTGTCCCCATCTTCAAAAAGGGAAAAAAAGAGGATCCCAACAATTATCGTCCGGTTAGTCTGACATCAATTCCAGGAAAGATTCTGGAGCAGATCATTAAGCAGAGAGTCTGTGAACATTTAGAAGGCAATGCCATAATCACAAAAAGTCAACATGGGTTTCAGAGAAACAAGTCATGCCAGACAAACCTGATCTCTCTCTCTATTTTTTTTTTTTTATATAAAATTACCAGCTTGATAGATGTAGGAAATGCTGTGGTTATAGTATATCACGATTTCAGTAAGGCCTTTGGCAAGTTTCTCCATGACATTCTTGAAAACAAGCTTGTAAAATGTGGGCTAGACAAGGTAACTGTTACATGGATTTGTAATTGGTTGAGCGGCCAAACCCAAAGGGTGCTCAACAATGGCTTCTTTTCAACTTGGAAAGAAGTGACCAGTGGGGTCCCACAGGGCTCTGTCCTGGGCCCAGTGCTATTCAGCATCTTTATTAATGATTTGGATGACAGAGTTGGGGGCGTACTTAGCAAATTTTCAGATGACAACAAATAAGGAGGAGTAGCTAATACTCCAGAGGACAGGATCAAAATTCAAAGTGACCTGAATAGACTAGAAAGTTGGGCCAACGCTAATAAAATGAAATTCAACATAGAGAAATATAAGGTACTGCACTTAGGGTGGAAAAATGAAATGCACAGATATAGGATGGGGGACATCTGGCTGAATGAAAGTACATGTGAAAGGGATCTAGGAGTCTAAGTAGACATTAAGTTGATAATGAGTCAAAAGTACGATGCGGCAGCTAAAAACGCCAATGCTTTTTTAGGCTACATCAATAGAAGTATAGTGTCTAGATCAAGAGTAGTAATAGTGCCACTCTATTCTGCTTTGGTCAGGCCCCACCTGGAATACTGTGTCCATTTCTGGGCACCACAATTCAAAAAGGATGTGGAATAACTGAAGCGTATCTTGGAGTTCCTGCATGGCAGGGGGTTGGACTGGATGGCCCTTGTGGTCTCTTCCAACTCTATGATTCTATGATTCTATGATTCTATGCAGGAACACCCAATCAAAGCATCCCCGACAGATGGCCATCCAGCCTCTGCTTAAAGACCTCCAAGGACGGAGAGTCCACCACCCTCCGAGGAAGGAGTGTGTTCCACTGTCAAATAGCCCTTACTGTCAGGAAGTTCCTCCTAATGTTTAGGTGGAATCTCTTTTCCTGCAGTTTGCATCCATTGTTCCGCATTCTAGTCTCTGCAGCAGCAGAAAACAAGCTTGCTCCCTCCTCAATATGACATCCCGTCAAATATTTGAACAGGGCTATCATATCACCTCTTAACCTTCTCTTCTCCAGGCTAAACATTCCCAGTTCCCTATGGCATTCCTCATAAGGCAGGGTTTCCAGATCCTTCACCATCTTAGTTGCCCTCCTTTGGACATGCTCCAGTTTCTCCACATCTTTTTTGAATTGTGGTGCCCAGAACTGGACACAGTATTCCAGGTGGGGCCTGACCAAAGCAGAATAGAGTGGCACTATAACTTCCCTTGATCTGGCAGGGGGTTGGACTGGATGGCCCTTGTGGTCTCTTCCAACTCTATGTTTCTATGACTATCCCAATCCTGCAGGCAAGGAGCCTCAGCTGGAGGTAGCAATAAGTGAGTCTCAGTCATCCAGGTAAGGAGCTCCAGCCTGAGGTTGAAATGGGCCAGTCTAAATCCTTCAGGTAAAGAGCATCAGCATGAGATCACAATGGGCCAATCTCTACCCTTCAGGCAACAATAATTAGGCTGAGGTCGAAATGGGCCTTTTCTCAGTCTTACGGCCAAGGAACATCAGCCTGAGATCACAATGGGTGAGTCTCAGTCCTTCAGGCAAGGAGCATTTTCCTCAAGTCACAATAGGCCAATTTCAATCCTTCACGCAAGGAGCAGAAGCCTGAGAATGCAATGGAACAGTCTCAATAGTTGAGGAAAGGATCATCAGCTTGAGATCAAAATGGTATCATCTCAGTCCCTCAGATAAGTGGTATCAGCTTGAGATCACAATGGTCCCATCTGCATCTCATAATAGTCCTGTTTCAATCCTTCAGTCATCCTAAAATCACAGTGGGCTAGCCTCAGTCCTTCCAGTAAGGAGCAACAACCTGAGATCATTATGGGACAGTCTCAATCCTTCAGGCAAGGAGCATCAGCCTGAACTCACAATGGTCCCATCTCAATACTTCAGTTAAGGAGCACCAGTGTGATGTCACAATAGTCCTGTCTCAATCCTTAAGCCAAGGAGCATCAGCCTGAAGTCACAATGGCCATCTCAATCGTTCAGGCAAGGAGCATGAGCGTGCGGTGACAATGGGCCTATCTCAAAATTTCAAGCAAGCAGCATCAACATGATCTCATAATGATCTCCCTTCTCAATTCTTCAGGCAAGGGGTGTCAGCCTGAAGCCACAATGGTTCCATTTCAATCCTTCAGGTAAGGAGCACAAGCCTGAAGTCACATTAGTCTTGTCACAATCCTTAAGGCCAGGAGCATAAGCCTGATGTCACAATGGGACTGTCTCAAATCTTCAGGCAAGGAGCATCTGACTAAAGTCACAATGAGCCAGTCTCAGTCCTTCAGGCAAGGAGTATCAGCCTGGAGTCACAAAGGATCAGTCTCAGTCCTTCAGGCAAGGAGCATCAGCACGAAGCCAAAAATTTGTCAGTCTCAATTCCTAAGGCAAGGAGCATCAGCCTGAAATCACAATAGGGCAATCTAAACCCTTCAGGTACAAAGCACCAGCCCGAAGTCACAATAGTCTCAATACTTCTTTTTACTCTTTTCAGGGACCTGATCGGCGCCGCTGCGTGCGGTTGCTGCGACTCTGATCTGGGCCGAAAAGGGGTGGCTCCATGCCGCCCATCTGTAAGGCCCCTTAATTCCCTTTAATTTCTTTTAGAGGCTACTGAGATCTTTTATGGAAATGGAAACCCTTGGTCTTATGAGATGGAGTAAAATCAAGGCCAGTTGGAGTTACTCCAGTCTCCATTTGTTCATTTGCAATAGCCATTTCCCACTTCATCAGTTAAAAGGTCTTCACTTTGAAAACCCTGACAATTCTTATTTGATAGGTTTGCCATCAAACAGGAAAAGTAAGGAAGAAATATGAAGCCAAAGGGTTTCATGGCTGGAATCCATAGATTTTTGTGGGTTTTTCGGGCTATGTGTCAATGTTCTACAAAAGTTTATTCCTGATGTTTCTGCAGAAAATGCCAGCCACAGATGCTGTTGAAATGCCAGGAATAAACTCCTCTAGAACATGGACACATAGCCTGAAAAACCCACAAAAATCTTAGGAAGAAATTTTAAAAGTCAGAAGTACAGGGGGTCCTTGTTATCCTCTGGGGTTTGGTTCCAGGATCCACCGTGGATAACAAATTCTGTGGATGCTCGAGTCCCATTAAATACAATGGCACAACAAAATGGTGTCCTTTCTATAAAATCAAGGTTTGCTGTTTGGAATTTATGCATTTTTAAAAAATATTTTCCAGCCATGGATGCTTGAATCCGTGCATTAAAAATCCATGGATAAGGAGGGCCAACTGTATCCGCTGAATTTTCTTTGCACTAGATAAGTCATGATGCTTGTTTAAGTCAGTGGGATTTATAAGGCATTTCAGGATCTGAGACCATTGTGATCTCATAGGTTGGGAAGAGTGACTAAGGAATTTATCACACAACAAGAATTGGAAGCATAATCCAATGGCAATTTGAAATCAATCATGGGTTTTGCGTTATTGCGTGAAAGCTGATCACATGCATTTTCAGGCAATGGGAAGTCCTTCCTTTTTATTTTTTTTATTTTTTAAAATTTTTATTGGTTAAAATTGAATGCACATACAACCACAACAAAAAAATATACATTAAAATACATTACACCACACCTTACATTACACCACACCTTACAAAAACAACATACAATGAAATCTAACCCACAACATTCTTTCAATTATTTTATAAATCTTTCATTATTTTGCAATCTGTTTTATATTCTTAACTTCTTTAAATGACTTCTCAAAGCTTCTTCACTATCTTTCGTAAAAAATCTTAAATTAAATTACATACCTCTTCTACTTAGATTTCTTGAACTTCAACTTAAGACTTTTCTTTATGTTATTATTTCATTCTTTGAATGAATGGCAGTTCATTTCTTAAATGTATAAGTGTCCATTTAAACAAGACCTGTTTAGAAATAACATATTTAACCCGTAAGGTTATCTTTCCAGTTTTCTCTTGTGATTTTTCCCTTTATTTTTGTCGATATCCTCAATCTATTTCTAAAGAGAGGATTTATAGGAGGATTTTTGTAAAGCGTGAGAAATTATAATCGTAATAATACTATTAAGGTAAAAAACAGAATAATGTAAAACAAGGACAACAATAAGCAATATAAAGAGAAAGGGAGAGAGAAGAAAAACCTTAATACATTCCATACATCATATTATCTTAATCAAGAGCAAATTGTATATTCCATTTTTGTTTAATATATTTGATTACTTTACTCCAATCTTCCAATAATTTCTTTACATTTTGTTTAGACAAAATTCTTGTCAGTCTGTCCGCTTCCATTGCTTCAAGAAGTTTCTTTATCCATTCTTCTACATTCGGTGTATAGGGTTGTTTCCACGTTTGTGCTAAAGTCATTCTGGCTGTAGATATTAAATAAAATAACAATCTAGCATATGGTTTTTCCAATTCTTTCTCAGTAATGTTTAATAAAAACATTTCTGGAACAAACCTCAATTTTACTTCTAACATTTTACACATTTCTTCATATACTACTTTCCAATATTTTTTTACTTTAACACAAGTCCACCATAAATGAAATAGTGTTCCCTTTTCTTTCCCACATTTCCAATTTTTGTCCGAATTATTATTTGATATCTTATGTAATTTTACAGGAGTAATGTACCACCTATAGAATATTTTATAATAGTTCTCTCTTATTGCTTGAGAAGCTGTATATTTCAGTCTGTATTTCCAGGTGGTTTCCCATAGGCAATGGGAAGTCCTTCCGAACGCAATCATGGGGTTTCACATTATTGCGTGAGAAATTATCCCACACAGTTTCAGGCACCGGGAGGTAATTTTTTGCAGTTCTGAACACTATGCGGCGTCAATACGCAATCACGTAAATTCGCTGAACTAGCTATTTCACTCAATTGCAAACTGGCCCCACTTTCATTTCTTTCGAAATTGAGAGAAATTCCTCCTGTGTGATAACGTCCTAAATTAAATAAGAAAGTGCAAAGGCAGGCTTACTGTTAAACATAAATACAATGCTGGCACCACAACAAACAAGTCCCCGAATTCCATAGCATTGGGCTATGGAAGTCGAAGCTCTGGTTCCCCAAGAAACTGCAAATCCTCAATTCCACGGCACTGAGCCACAGCATTTAAAGTGGTGTCGAACTGGATCATTTCTGCAGCTCAGATGCACCCCATGTACGCAAGTACTTCTCCTGCACCATTTTGAGGCCCTTTAGCGTCACATTGGAACCAGACAAAGGAGGAGTGAAGATAGGAGGAAGCAACATGAACAACCTCATGACACCATAATATGAGCAGAAGACATTCAGGAACTGGAAGGGTTAGTAAGGAAGGTCCAAGAGGAAAGTGCAAAGGCAGGTCAGAGGCTGAACATAAACAAAACAAAAATAATGATCATAGAAGAAATACACAATTTGAATTTAGACAAGGAGGAAATGGAAATAGTTAAAGATTTTCCATATCTATGATCAAACCTTGTCCAGAATGGAGACTGCAGTCAAGAAAGAAGAAGAAGATTAGGAATGGGAAGGGCAGCTATGAAAGAACTGGAAAAGATACTGAAGAGCCAAGAGCCCTAAAGTCAGAATCCTCCAGGACATTGTATTCCCCATCATCGCCATCTACGGATGCGAGAGCGGGATAGTGAAGGAAGCAGACAGAAAGAAAATCAACTCATTCGAAATGTGGAGCTGGAGAAGAGTACTTAGGATGCCATGGACAGCCAAGAAGACAAACAAATGGATTTTTGAACAGATCAGACCAGGGCTCTCCTTGGAAGCAAAGATGGTCAAGTTCAGACTATCATACTTTGCCCACATCATGAGAAGGCATGGATTGCTAGAAAAGACAATCATGCTAGGAAAGGTAGAGGGGAAAAGAAAGAGAGGACGATCACTGACCAGGGCCTCATTCCCACTACCTTTTAAACAGGATCGCAAATCGGTTTTGTACCAGTTTAAATAACCATGGTTGGCACTTCAACTGACTGTCTGAAGCGATTCTGAGAGGGGGACCACACACTAGACCCATTTAAACTGCATCTTTTTGACACTGATTTTATCTACATCTTTTTGGATAAATCAAATTGTGCGCAAGTGTGAACCAGATGCAGATTGGAATCGATTTAAATTTGCCCTCCAGCCAGCTGGATTGGGTCCATTTTGAATTGATGCATTCTTCAATCTGAACCTTTAGTAGAGTTATTTTATTTTATTTTGCACCAAGAAAATGCAATTGGGGCAAATGTAACATGAACCACACTCCATTGTCAAACTGATCCGTCAATTCGGATCACAAAGCAATTTATTTGTAAGTGGGATTGCAGATCAGATGGAAAGAATTGATTAGGGAGAATATTATAGGCAAGAGCTTGAAGTATCTGGAAAGGGTATCATACCCGGCACATCGCAGCTTTACGGATCTCCTCTGGTGCTGTGTCATCTAACCACAATGCCACAGGAGCGCCATGATGCCGTGTGTTGCGTTGAGCAGTGTCGCGCCACCATGGGGTCAGAGTTGGGACATGCGTCTGATGGATGCCAAGCCCTGACTCTGCCCCCAGGTGGCCTTAATGGCCAGCCTGCACAGCCCCTTTGTCTTTTTTGTATACTAGTTAGTATTATTTTAGAGCTCTTTTAAGTGTTAGGATGTGCATTTAATGAATGCTTTATGAATGAATCATAGAATCATAGAATCATAGAGTTGGAAGAGACCAAATTAATTAATTAGGTTGGGTATATATATATATACACATACATATGTATGTGTGTGTGTGTGTTTGTGTGTGTATATATATATATATACACACACACACACACACACACATACACATACACACACGCACACATACACACAATTAATGCACTCTTAAAGGCATAGTATCAAAGGGTAGAATTTGGCCCGAAAGAGACTGCCGGTTTGCGGAAGCCTGGGACCAAAATTAGAGCTTGAGAGTGCAGAGTATCCGCACTCTCCCAAGGCCTAGCACACATTGGCGGCGCCATCATGGCTCGGTCCCATGCACATGGAGGCCGCCATGATGATGCAAGCGTGGCACAGTGTCTGCATGTTGCAGTGCCATGCTTGCGTCATTGACGGGCAGCTGTGCACCAATTGCGCACCTCGTGGTATCCACTGCGCACACCAAAAAAACCCCTGCTTTTAGAGGGTTCTTTTTGGTGTGGATCTAGGAATATTAATGGTTTAGCAAATGAAGGAAATGAGTAGTGGGTGGATCTCGAGGTCACAGAGGTGCCTCCAATAGATAGTCCTGGCTTCTTCAAGAGTGTTGGTGTAACAGCTGAGGCAATAGACAATAGAATTGAAACAGTACCAACTTTTGGACCCTGATTTTAGTTGCAGTAACAATTGTTTCTTGTTTATTATTATGGCCACCACCTTGTCTATTCCTATGCAACTACACTTCTGTCCTCCTAGTGTTTGAGATGGCTATATATATATATATTACAAGCAATCCTGCTAAACTTCACAGTAGAAAGATAGAACATTAATGCTGCTGGTAAATTAAGTCATGACAGATTCTGACGTTTCTTCAAGGCATTGCCCCGGTTCACAATGCGGTGCCTCCATTCCGTTCATAATTTATTTCATCTTCATTTTTTATCCCGAGGGTTTTCCAGTTCAATTAGCTGGGGTCATGCTTCCTAATTAATAATATTAAGGATCATACCAGAAGCCTGCAGCCAAGGAACTGGCTGGTTAGTTCCAATCAATATGAGAATGCCAAGCCCCCTCCTTGCTCTTCTTCCAAGCCTTCTCCTGCCAGATTAGGGTTCCTTTGTCACAATGCTTTGGGGATAGGAGAAGCCACCCATGGCAGAGCCCACTTTTAAACACAGGTGCCTAAATGTGGGCAAAGCTATGGTCCACATGAACCCCAAGCCCTGGTCTATCTCTCTTCCCTTCTTGCTAATAGTCCCCTGCGGAAGCAAAAACTGGAGAGCACCCAATAAAATCTGCAGGAGAACCCAGAGACATGTCTCCAGGTGCTCAAATTATATACATGTGTGTATGTGTACTGTATATACTCATGTATAAGTCTAAAAATTTTAGTACAAAATTGGCTCCAAAAATCTGGGTCAACTTGTCCATGAGACAATGTTCGTACTGTACCTTAACTCTCATGAAAATAAAAAACATCTGTCCTGGAAGCACTGCCCTTCCTCTATTCTCTCATCCATCCATCCATCCATCCTTCAATGCAAACACAAATAGTTAAGCCTTCTGCAATTGTGTAAGTTCTTTGGCATTTTTCCCCATTGTGTCATCCTTTAGATCCTTTGTTACATACCCCTAAGTTTTACCCTCAACTTATCCATAGGTCATATCAAAATCCATAATTTTGGCGCCGAAACCTGCCCTCGACTTATACATGAAGTTGACGTTGAGGTTTCGGCGCCAAAATTATGGATTTTGATATGACCTATGGATAAGTTGAGGGTAAAACTTAGGGGTATGTAACAAAGGATCTAAAGGATGACACAATGGGAAAAAATGCCAAAGAACTTACACAATTGCAGAAGGCTTAACAGTTTGTGTTTGCATTGAAGGATGGATGGATGGATGGATGGATGAGAGAATAGAGGAAGGGCAGTGCTTCCAGGACAGATGTTTTTTATTTTCATGAGAGTTAAGGTACAGTACGAACATTGTCTCATGGACAAGTCGACCCAGATTTTTGGAGCCAATTTTGTACTAAAATTTTTAGACTTATACATGAGTATATACAGTACACGTACACACATAATTTGAGCACCTGGGGACATGTCTCTGGGTTCTCCTGCAGATTTTATTGGGTGCTCTCCAGTTTTTGCTTCCGCAGGGGACTATTAGCAAGAAGGGAAGAGAGATAGACCAGGGCTTGGGGTTCATGTGGACCATAGCTTTGCCCACATTTAGGCACCTGTGTTTAAAAGTGGGCTCTGCCATGGGTGGCTTCTCCTATCCCCAAAGCATTGTGACAAAGGAACCCTAATCTGGCAGGAGAAGGCTTGGAAGAAGAGCAAGGAGGGGGCTTGGCATTCTCATATTGATTGGAACTAACCAGCCAGTTCCTTGGCTGCAGGCTTCTGGTATGATCCTTAATATTATTAATTAGGAAGCATGACCCCAGCTAATTGAACTGGAAAACCCTCGGGATAAAAAATGAAGATGAAATAAATTATGAACGGAATGGAGGCACCGCATTGTGAACCGGGGCAATGCCTTGAAGAAACGTCAGAATCTGTCATGACTTAATTTACCAGCAGCATTAATGTTCTATCTTTCTACTGTGAAGTTTAGCAGGATTGCTTGTAATATATATATATATAGCCATCTCAAACACTAGGAGGACAGAAGTGTAGTTGCATAGGAATAGACAAGGTGGTGGCCATAATAATAAACAAGAAACAATTGTTACTGCAACTAAAATCAGGGTCCAAAAGTTGGTACTGTTTCAATTCTATTGTCTATTGCCTCAGCTGTTACACCAACACTCTTGAAGAAGCCAGGACTATCTATTGGAGGCACCTCTGTGACCTCGAGATCCACCCACTACTCATTTCCTTCATTTGCTAAACCATTAATATTCCTAGATCCACACCAAAAAGAACCCTCTAAAAGCAGGGGTTTTTTTGGTGTGCGCAGTGGATACCACGAGTGCGCAATTGGTGCACAGCTGCCCGTCAATGACGCAAGCATGGCACTGCAACATGCAGACACTGTGCCACGCTTGCATCATCATGGCGGCCTCCATGTGCATGGGACCGAGCCATGATGGCGCCGCCAATGTGTGCTAGGCCTTGGGAGAGTGCGGATACTCTGCACTCTCAAGCTCTAATTTTGGTCCCAGGCTTCCGCAAACCGGCAGTCTCTTTCGGGCCAAATTCTACCCTTTGATACTATGCCTTTAAGAGTGCATTAATTGTGTGTATGTGTGCGTGTGTGTATGTGTATGTGTGTGTGTGTGTGTGTGTGTATATATATATATATACACACACAAACACACACACACACATACATATGTATGTGTATATATATATATACCCAACCTAATTAATTAATTTGGTCTCTTCCAACTCTATGATTCTATGATTCTATGATTCATTCATAAAGCATTCATTAAATGCACATCCTAACACTTAAAAGAGCTCTAAAATAATACTAACTAGTATACAAAAAAGACAAAGGGGCTGTGCAGGCTGGCCATTAAGGCCACCTGGGGGCAGAGTCAGGGCTTGGCATCCATCAGACGCATGTCCCAACTCTGACCCCATGGTGGCGCGACACTGCTCAACGCAACACACGGCATCATGGCGCTCCTGTGGCATTGTGGTTAGATGACACAGCACCAGAGGAGATCCGTAAAGCTGCGATGTGCCGGGTATGATACCCTTTCCAGATACTTCAAGCTCTTGCCTATAATATTCTCCCTAATCAATTCTTTCCATCTGATCTGCAATCCCACTTACAAATAAATTGCTTTGTGATCCGAATTGACGGATCAGTTTGACAATGGAGTGTGGTTCATGTTACATTTGCCCCAATTGCATTTTCTTGGTGCAAAATAAAATAAAATAACTCTACTAAAGGTTCAGATTGAAGAATGCATCAATTCAAAATGGACCCAATCCAGCTGGCTGGAGGGCAAATTTAAATCGATTCCAATCTGCATCTGGTTCACACTTGCGCACAATTTGATTTATCCAAAAAGATGTAGATAAAATCAGTGTCAAAAAGATGCAGTTTAAATGGGTCTAGTGTGTGGTCCCCCTCTCAGAATCGCTTCAGACAGTCAGTTGAAGTGCCAACCATGGTTATTTAAACTGGTACAAAACCGATTTGCGATCCTGTTTAAAAGGTAGTGGGAATGAGGCCCTGGTCAGTGATCGTCCTCTCTTTCTTTTCCCCTCTACCTTTCCTAGCATGATTGTCTTTTCTAGCAATCCATGCCTTCTCATGATGTGGGCAAAGTATGATAGTCTGAACTTGACCATCTTTGCTTCCAAGGAGAGCCCTGGTCTGATCTGTTCAAAAATCCATTTGTTTGTCTTCTTGGCTGTCCATGGCATCCTAAGTACTCTTCTCCAGCTCCACATTTCGAATGAGTTGATTTTCTTTCTGTCTGCTTCCTTCACTATCCCGCTCTCGCATCCGTAGATGGCGATGATGGGGAATACAATGTCCTGGAGGATTCTGACTTTAGGGCTCTTGGCTCTTCAGTATCTTTTCCAGTTCTTTCATAGCTGCCCTTCCCATTCCTAATCTTCTTCTTCTTTCTTGACTGCAGTCTCCATTCTGGACAAGGTTTGATCATAGATATGGAAAATCTTTAACTATTTCCATTTCCTCCTTGTCTAAATTCAAATTGTGTATTTCTTCTATGATCATTATTTTTGTTTTGTTTATGTTCAGCCTCTGACCTGCCTTTGCACTTTCCTCTTGGACCTTCCTTACTAACCCTTCCAGTTCCTGAATGTCTTCTGCTCATATTATGGTGTCATGAGGTTGTTCATGTTGCTTCCTCCTATCTTCACTCCTCCTTTGTCTGGTTCCAATGTGACGCTAAAGGGCCTCAAAATGGTGCAGGAGAAGTACTTGCGTACATGGGGTGCATCTGAGCTGCAGAAATGATCCAGTTCGACACCACTTTAAATGCTGTGGCTCAGTGCCGTGGAATTGAGGATTTGCAGTTTCTTGGGGAACCAGAGCTTCGACTTCCATAGCCCAATGCTATGGAATTCGGGGACTTGTTTGTTGTGGTGCCAGCATTGTATTTATGTTTAACAGTAAGCCTGCCTTTGCACTTTCTTATTTAATTTAGGACGTTATCACACAGGAGGAATTTCTCTCAATTTCGAAAGAAATGAAAGTGGGGCCAGTTTGCAATTGAGTGAAATAGCTAGTTCAGCGAATTTACGTGATTGCGTATTGACGCCGCATAGTGTTCAGAACTGCAAAAAATTACCTCCCGGTGCCTGAAACTGTGTGGGATAATTTCTCACGCAATAATGTGAAACCCCATGATTGCGTTCGGAAGGACTTCCCATTGCCTATGGGAAACCACCTGGAAATACAGACTGAAATATACAGCTTCTCAAGCAATAAGAGAGAACTATTATAAAATATTCTATAGGTGGTACATTACTCCTGTAAAATTACATAAGATATCAAATAATAATTCGGACAAAAATTGGAAATGTGGGAAAGAAAAGGGAACACTATTTCATTTATGGTGGACTTGTGTTAAAGTAAAAAAATATTGGAAAGTAGTATATGAAGAAATGTGTAAAATGTTAGAAGTAAAATTGAGGTTTGTTCCAGAAATGTTTTTATTAAACATTACTGAGAAAGAATTGGAAAAACCATATGCTAGATTGTTATTTTATTTAATATCTACAGCCAGAATGACTTTAGCACAAACGTGGAAACAACCCTATACACCGAATGTAGAAGAATGGATAAAGAAACTTCTTGAAGCAATGGAAGCGGACAGACTGACAAGAATTTTGTCTAAACAAAATGTAAAGAAATTATTGGAAGATTGGAGTAAAGTAATCAAATATATTAAACAAAAATGGAATATACAATTTGCTCTTGATTAAGATAATATGATGTATGGAATGTATTAAGGTTTTTCTTCTCTCTCCCTTTCTCTTTATATTGCTTATTGTTGTCCTTGTTTTACATTATTCTGTTTTTTACCTTAATAGTATTATTACGATTATAATTTCTCACGCTTTACAAAAATCCTCCTATAAATCCTCTCTTTAGAAATAGATTGAGGATATCGACAAAAATAAAGGGAAAAATCACAAGAGAAAACTGGAAAGATAACCTTACGGGTTAAATATGTTATTTCTAAACAGGTCTTGTTTAAATGGACACTTATACATTTAAGAAATGAACTGCCATTCATTCAAAGAATGAAATAATAACATAAAGAAAAGTCTTAAGTTGAAGTTCAAGAAATCTAAGTAGAAGAGGTATGTAATTTAATTTAAGATTTTTTACGAAAGATAGTGAAGAAGCTTTGAGAAGTCATTTAAAGAAGTTAAGAATATAAAACAGATTGCAAAATAATGAAAGATTTATAAAATAATTGAAAGAATGTTGTGGGTTAGATTTCATTGTATGTTGTTTTTGTAAGGTGTGGTGTAATGTAAGGTGTGGTGTAATGTATTTTAATGTATATTTTTTTGTTGTGGTTGTATGTGCATTCAATTTTAACCAATAAAAATTTTAAAAAATAAAAAAAATAAAAAGGAAGGACTTCCCATTGCCTGAAAATGCATGTGATCAGCTTTCACGCAATAACGCAAAACCCATGATTGATTTCAAATTGCCATTGGATTATGCTTCCAATTCTTGTTGTGTGATAAATTCCTTAGTCACTCTTCCCAACCTATGAGATCACAATGGTCTCAGATCCTGAAATGCCTTATAAATCCCACTGACTTAAACAAGCATCATGACTTATCTAGTGCAAAGAAAATTCAGCGGATACAGTTGGCCCTCCTTATCCATGGATTTTTAATGCACGGATTCAAGCATCCATGGCTGGAAAATATTTTTTAAAAATGCATAAATTCCAAACAGCAAACCTTGATTTTATAGAAAGGACACCATTTTGTTGTGCCATTGTATTTAATGGGACTCGAGCATCCACAGAATTTGTTATCCACGGTGGATCCTGGAACCAAACCCCAGAGGATAACAAGGACCCCCTGTACTTCTGACTTTTAAAATTTCTTCCTAAGATTTTTGTGGGTTTTTCAGGCTATGTGTCCATGTTCTAGAGGAGTTTATTCCTGGCATTTCAACAGCATCTGTGGCTGGCATTTTCTGCAGAAACATCAGGAATAAACTTTTGTAGAACATTGACACATAGCCCGAAAAACCCACAAAAATCTATGGATTCCAGCCATGAAACCCTTTGGCTTCATATTTCTTCCTTACTTTTCCTGTTTGATGGCAAACCTATCAAATAAGAATTGTCAGGGTTTTCAAAGTGAAGACCTTTTAACTGATGAAGTGGGAAATGGCTATTGCAAATGAACAAATGGAGACTGGAGTAACTCCAACTGGCCTTGATTTTACTCCATCTCATAAGACCAAGGGTTTCCATTTCCATAAAAGATCTCAGTAGCCTCTAAAAGAAATTAAAGGGAATTAAGGGGCCTTACAGATGGGCGGCATGGAGCCACCCCTTTTCGGCCCAGATCAGAGTCGCAGCAACCGCACGCAGCGGCGCCGATCAGGTCCCTGAAAAGAGTAAAAAGAAGTATTGAGACTATTGTGACTTCGGGCTGGTGCTTTGTACCTGAAGGGTTTAGATTGCCCTATTGTGATTTCAGGCTGATGCTCCTTGCCTTAGGAATTGAGACTGACAAATTTTTGGCTTCGTGCTGATGCTCCTTGCCTGAAGGACTGAGACTGATCCTTTGTGACTCCAGGCTGATACTCCTTGCCTGAAGGACTGAGACTGGCTCATTGTGACTTTAGTCAGATGCTCCTTGCCTGAAGATTTGAGACAGTCCCATTGTGACATCAGGCTTATGCTCCTGGCCTTAAGGATTGTGACAAGACTAATGTGACTTCAGGCTTGTGCTCCTTACCTGAAGGATTGAAATGGAACCATTGTGGCTTCAGGCTGACACCCCTTGCCTGAAGAATTGAGAAGGGAGATCATTATGAGATCATGTTGATGCTGCTTGCTTGAAATTTTGAGATAGGCCCATTGTCACCGCACGCTCATGCTCCTTGCCTGAACGATTGAGATGGCCATTGTGACTTCAGGCTGATGCTCCTTGGCTTAAGGATTGAGACAGGACTATTGTGACATCACACTGGTGCTCCTTAACTGAAGTATTGAGATGGGACCATTGTGAGTTCAGGCTGATGCTCCTTGCCTGAAGGATTGAGACTGTCCCATAATGATCTCAGGTTGTTGCTCCTTACTGGAAGGACTGAGGCTAGCCCACTGTGATTTTAGGATGACTGAAGGATTGAAACAGGACTATTATGAGATGCAGATGGGACCATTGTGATCTCAAGCTGATACCACTTATCTGAGGGACTGAGATGATACCATTTTGATCTCAAGCTGATGATCCTTTCCTCAACTATTGAGACTGTTCCATTGCATTCTCAGGCTTCTGCTCCTTGCGTG
Source organism: Urosaurus nigricauda (assembly GCA_034509955.1). Classification (NCBI taxonomy): domain Eukaryota; kingdom Metazoa; phylum Chordata; class Lepidosauria; order Squamata; family Phrynosomatidae; genus Urosaurus; species Urosaurus nigricauda. The sequence goes on from JAOEGL010000231.1 coordinate 19,743, forward strand.
AAGGATTGAAATTGGCCTATTGTGACTTGAGGAAAATGCTCCTTGCCTGAAGGACTGAGACTCACCCATTGTGATCTCAGGCTGATGTTCCTTGGCCGTAAGACTGAGAAAAGGCCCATTTCGACCTCAGCCTAATTATTGTTGCCTGAAGGGTAGAGATTGGCCCATTGTGATCTCATGCTGATGCTCTTTACCTGAAGGATTTAGACTGGCCCATTTCAACCTCAGGCTGGAGCTCCTTACCTGGATGACTGAGACTCACTTATTGCTACCTCCAGCTGAGGCTCCTTGCCTGCAGGATTGGGATAGTCATAGAAACATAGAGTTGGAAGAGACCACAAGGGCCATCCAGTCCAACCCCCTGCCAGATCAAGGGAAGTTATAGTGCCACTCTATTCTGCTTTGGTCAGGCCCCACCTGGAATACTGTGTCCAGTTCTGGGCACCACAATTCAAAAAAGATGTGGAGAAACTGGAGCATGTCCAAAGGAGGGCAACTAAGATGGTGAAGGATCTGGAAACCCTGCCTTATGAGGAATGCCATAGGGAACTGGGAATGTTTAGCCTGGAGAAGAGAAGGTTAAGAGGTGATATGATAGCCCTGTTCAAATATTTGACGGGATGTCATATTGAGGAGGGAGCAAGCTTGTTTTCTGCTGCTGCAGAGACTAGAATGCGGAACAATGGATGCAAACTGCAGGAAAAGAGATTCCACCTAAACATTAGGAGGAACTTCCTGACAGTAAGGGCTATTTGACAGTGGAACACACTCCTTCCTCGGAGGGTGGTGGACTCTCCGTCCTTGGAGGTCTTTAAGCAGAGGCTGGATGGCCATCTGTCGGGGATGCTTTGATTGGGTGTTCCTGCATAGAATCATAGAATCATAGAATCATAGAGTTGGAAGAGACCACAAGGGCCATCCAGTCCAACCCCCTGCCATGCAGGAACTCCAAGATACGCTTCAGTTATTCCACATCCTTTTTGAATTGTGGTGCCCAGAAATGGACACAGTATTCCAGGTGGGGCCTGACCAAAGCAGAATAGAGTGGCACTATTACTACTCTTGATCTAGACACTATACTTCTATTGATGTAGCCTAAAAAAGCATTGGCGTTTTTAGCTGCCGCATCGTACTTTTGACTCATTATCAACTTAATGTCTACTTAGACTCCTAGATCCCTTTCACATGTACTTTCATTCAGCCAGATGTCCCCCATCCTATATCTGTGCATTTCATTTTTCCACCCTAAGTGCAGTACCTTATATTTCTCTATGTTGAATTTCATTTTATTAGCGTTGGCCCAACTTTCTAGTCTATTCAGGTCACTTTGAATTTTGATCCTGTCCTCTGGAGTATTAGCTACTCCTCCTTATTTGTTGTCATCTGAAAATTTGCTAAGTACGCCCCCAACTCTGTCATCCAAATCATTAATAAAGATGCTGAATAGCACTGGGCCCAGGACAGAGCCCTGTGGGACCCCACTGGTCACTTCTTTCCAAGTTGAAAAGAAGCCATTGTTGAGCACCCTTTGGGTTTGGCCGCTCAACCAATTACAAATCCATGTAACAGTTACCTTGTCTAGCCCACATTTTACAAGCTTGTTTTCAAGAATGTCATGGAGAAACTTGCCAAAGGCCTTACTGAAATCGTGATATACTATAACCACAGCATTTCCTACATCTATCAAGCTGGTAATTTTATATAAAAAAAAAAAAATAGAGAGAGAGATCAGGTTTGTCTGGCATGACTTGTTTCTCTGAAACCCATGTTGACTTTTTGTGATTATGGCATTGCCTTCTAAATGTTCACAGACTCTCTGCTTAATGATCTGCTCCAGAATCTTTCCTGGAATTGATGTCAGACTAACCGGACGATAATTGTTGGGATCCTCTTTTTTTCCCTTTTTGAAGATGGGGACAACGTTTGCCCTCCTCCAGTCTGCTGGGACTTCTCCTGTTCTCCAGGAGTTCTCAAAGATTATTGCCAGTGGTTCCAATATTACATTTGCCAGTTCTTTTAATACCCTTGGATGTAGTTCATCTGGTCCTGTAGACAAGTTCATTTAGGTTAACCAGGAATTCCTGTACTATCTCTTTATTTATTCTGTATTGAAATTCCCCTATTCTGTCTTCTACTCGTTAGATTGAGCAGCCTTTGCCTTTTCTGAGAAGTCTGAAGCAAAGAAGGTGTTGAGTAATTCTGCCTTTCCTCTATCCCCTGTTAGCAATGTCATTCGTCTTGTTATTCTGTTGCCGGTGCGACCCTGCGAGTTATTTCTGACTGGTGGCAACCCTAAGGTTGAAGCTATCCTGGTTTTTCTTTTCCTTTCTTTTTTTTTTTTGGCACATTTTTTCAGAGGGGGTTTCCCATATCAATTTTCTGAGGCTGAGAGAGTGTGACTAATAAAAATTAAAGGAGAGGGAAATAACAGGGATGTTACTGTGGGAGTCTACTACAGACCCCCGACTCAGGCAGAGGAATTGGATGATGCCTTTCTAGAACAGATAATCACATACTCAGAAAAGAGAGATGTAGTAGTGATGGGTGACTTCAACTATCCTGATATTTGCTGGAAGTCAAACTCAGCCAAATCCTCAAAGTCTAGCAAATTCCTCACTTGCCTGGAAGACAATTTCATTGTCCAAAAGGTGGAAGAGGCAACAAGGGGATCAGCTATTTTGGATCTGATCTTAACCAACAGGGAAGACCTAGTTGATGGGGTGCAAGTGGTTGGATCCTTAGGTGGAAGTGACCATGTTCTCCTGGAGTTTGTAATACAGTGGAAGGGAGAAGCTAGGCATAGTCAGACACGCACTCTAGACTTTAGGAGAGCTAATTTCAATAAACTTAGAGAAATACTGGGAGTGATCCCATGGTCAGGAATACTAAAAGAAAAGGGAGTTCAAGACGGATGGGAGTTTCTCAAAAGGGAGATATTGAAGGCACAATTTCAAACAGTTCCAATGAGGAAGAAAAATGGAAGATGTCTCAAGAAGCCAGGATGGATGACTAAGGAACTTTCAAATGAGCTAAGTTTTAAATGGAACATGTATAAAAAATGGAAAAATGGAGAAATCACGAAAGAGGAATTCAAACAAATAGCCAGCACATGTAGGGGTAAAGTCAGAAAAGCTAAAGCGCAGAATGAACTCAGGCTTGCTAGAGAGGTTAAGAACAATAAAAAGGGCTTTTTTGGATATGTCCGCAGCAAAAGGAAGAAGAAGGAAACAGTGGGGCCACTGCGTGCAGAAGATGGCAAAATGCTAACAGGGGACAGAGAAAAGGCAGAATTACTCAACACCTTCTTTGCTTCAGTCTTCTCAGAAAAGGCAAAGGGTGCTCAACCTAAGGATAATGGAACAGGAGACAGAATAGAGGAAATTCAGCACAGAATAAGTAAAGAGGTAGTACAGGAATACCTGGTTAACCTAAATGAATATAAATCTCCAGGACCAGATGAACTACATCCTAGAGTATTAAAAGAACTGGCAAATGTAATATCAGAGCCATTGGCAATCACCTTTGAAAACTCCTGGAGAACAGGAGAAGTCCCAGCAGACTGGAGGAGGGCAAACGTAGTCCCCATCTTCAAAAAGGGAAAAAAAGAGGATCCCAACAATTATCGTCCAGTTAGTCTGACATCAATTCCAGGAAAGGTTCTAGAGCAGATCATTAAGCAGAGAGTCTGTGAACACTTAGAGGCCAATGCCATAATCACAAAAAGCCAACATGGGCCAGTCAACCAATTACAAATCCATGTAACAGTTAACTTGTCTATCCCACATTTTGCAAGCTTGTTTGCAAGAATGTCATGGGGAACCTTGTCAAAGGCCTTACTGAAATCAAGGTATACTATACCCACAGCATTCCCTTCATCTACCAAGCTGGTAATTTTATCAAAAAAAGAGATCAGGTTCGTTTGGCATGGCTTGTTTCTCTGAAATCCATGTTGGCTTTTTGTGATTATGGCATTGGCCTCTAAGTGTTCACAGACTCTCTGCTTAATGATCTGCTCTAGAACCTTTCCTGGAATTGATGTCAGACTAACTGGACGATAATTGTTGGGATCCTCTTTTTTTCCCTTTTTGAAGATGGGGACTACGTTTGCCCTTCTCCAGGAGCTTTTCACAGACCCTGACAAGAGAAAAAGAAGAAAAGAGGAATCACACATTTTTTGTGGCTTCCAGATTCAGAGAGAATGTGGCCTACGAATAGATCCATATTGCCCTCGGCAACACTGGTTGCGATATCCATGGCTTTTTGGGGGGATGAGAAGGAAGTTTTCTGAGCTGTGAAGCTCAGCACAAGGGTTTCTTACATCTGGACATCTGAAATGAAATATCAAGCCATGAGTAATATAGCCTACAACCCTGACATATAAACCAAGAAGCCGCCATAGATGAAGAAGTGAAGCATCAGCACACCAAGCCTTAAGACTTAAAAAACCTTAGTCTGGGAACATGAGAGACACTTGAGACGGAATCAGGCAGAAAAATCAACAGTAGCAGAACACATTGTAAACTATTCTGGGCATAAAATGCAGGTTGAAAATGCAGATATTTTGAACCATGCTGACAACTCTCAGACCAGAATGCACAGGGAAACCATTGAAATCCACAAGCACCTGGACAATTTCAACAGGAAAGAAAAACCCTTAAAGTGAACACAATTTGGCTACTTGTCCTGAAAAACAGCAAGATTTTTAAGCCTTCAGCCTTTGTTAAGGAAACCCAAATGATCAAAATATCAAAACCATCAAAGATATTCCAATAGATTCTCCCTCCTTTAGCCATAATACCTTTAGCCATAATACCTGGATAGAACGCACCTTTGGAATTTGTTCACATATGAATTGTCTTGTTCCCTCTCGATGGTGACTATGTCCTCCAGTTCAACGGAATCCTATGAAGGATATCAAGTGGTATGAATTTGGACATCCCTAAAAACTTAAGGATCTGTGGATTAGGAGCTCTCTCTTTCCTTACTAGAGCACAGGGATGTTCGTCCATTCCAAAGTTTTCACAGCTGTCCAGCTCAGCCCAACAATCTCCTATGTCTGGACATCTGAAATGAAACATCAAACCATGGTTAATGTAGCCTACAACCATGAAACAGAGGGCAAGAAGCTATCATCGATAAAGAGATGAAACATCACGCACACCAAGCCTTAAGACTACAAAAACTTCAGTTTTATGAGATGAGGGACACTGGAGACTGAATAAGGGAGAAAAATCAACAGTAGCAAAATACGTTATAAACCATTCTGGGCATAAAATGGAGTTTGAATTCACTGAAATTCTGAACCATGTTGACAACTCTCAGGCCAGAATGCACAGGGGAGACATTGAAATCCCTAAATACCTGGACAACTTCAACAGGAAAGAAGAAATCCTTAAAGCGAACAAAATTTAGCTACCAGTTCTGAAAATCAGCATGATTTAGGACCTTGTCACACCAGACCAATTTGGAGTGAATCTGAAGTGACCTTGGAACTGATTTCTGTGAATTGTTACTGAATTCACTGAATTCTGGGGTGACTTTGGATTGGCATTGGAATGGCTTCATAGGAACAGCATTCACGTGTGATAATTCAATGCACATTCATGTGAATTCACTTGCATGGATGCAGAGTGACTCTGGACTCACGCTGCCAAAACCCTCATCCGATAAGGGGCGAAGACTCAGCACATGCAAAGGAGAAATAACCCAAGGTCAGGGGTTTTCCCAAAAGACAAAAAACACTATTTAAGCAGACAATAATCCTCTTTGCATATCTTCCACTCTTAGGCCCTGCCATCCACAACAGAAGAAGACACAGATTAAGATGGAAATCACTCCTCCCTACCCAGGGTCACACAGTGTGTATATACCCCACTCTCTTCCATGCCTGCATTCTCTGAAGATGCCAGCCACAGATGCAGGCGAAAAGTCAGGAATAAACACTTCCAGAACATGGCCATAGGGCCCGAAAAACTCACAGAAATCTATGGATGCGGGCCATTAAAGCCTTCAACTTCAAATTTCCCAAAACCGTTTGGTGGAGAATTTGCCAGTCAACCCCCAAGATCTGGGCTATGCAAAGTGCACAGGTGGATGTTCCGATCCTGGACATAGAGGTTAAAGAGATCTGAATTATGCAGATGAAAAGGAACACAAGTTTATGTGCATGAGTTTTTTATGCTTGGCCGCAGGGCCCTTCCCATCTCTTTGCTGCCTCTCTTTGCTGGCTCCTAGGTAGAAAAAATGAAATGCATAGATATAGGATGGGGGACACCTGGCCTAAGGTAATTTCATGTGAAAGGGATCTAGGAGTCCAAGTAGAACACAAGTTGAACATGAGTCAACAGAGTGTTGCAGCAGTTGGTTACAAATAAACACACTCTCTTTGGATTACAGATAACCATCAAACAGAGTATGTTTTTTGCTTCAAATACCTACGGGGAATTTTCCACTTATGGTGATGATATTGCTAATAACGATCTTCATTGGCCATCCAAAAGTGTTTCAGTAATAAAGGGGGTCACTGCCTTCTCGCAGCCCTGAAAGTATTTGAAGCAAAACCAAAAGCTCGGCTTCTGTATGGTCTGTGAAAACCTTTATTTTTTTATTTTTTTTTTATTATTAACCTTTATTTATATAGCGCTGTAAATTTACATCTATCAATATCTGCAGAAAATGCCACCCACAGATGCTGGCAAAACATCAGGAAAAAACTTTTCTAGAACATGGCCACATTATCCAAAAACCCCACAAAACTCTATGGATTCTGGTCTTTGACTTCACATTTCTTTCTTACTTTCCCTGTTTCATGGAAAACCTATCAAACAAGAATTGTCAGGGTTTTCAAAGTGAAGACATGCCTGGACCTTTTAACAGGTGGAGTGAGAAATGGTTATTGCACATGAAAAAATGGAGACTAGAATAACTCCAGCTGGCCTTGACTTTACTCCATGGCATAACAGCAAAAGTTTCCATTCCCCTAAAAGATCTCAGTAGCCTCAAAAAGAAATTAATGGGAATTAAGGGGCTTTACAGATGGGCAGCATGGAGCCACCCCTTTTCGGCCCGGATCAGAGCCGCAGCAACCGCACACAGCAGCGCCGATCAGGTCCCTGGAGGGAGCAAAAAGAAGCCGGCAAAAGCGTCTCCCTGGAAGAGGTGTCATAAAGAAAGCTCATGGTGACTATATGGCTAGTAATGCTCAAAAGTCCTCAGTGGTCATCCAAAGGTATTTCAGATAAAAAGGTCTTTTCCTATGTTCCAGCACCCCTAAAAGTATTTGAAGCAAAACCAATAGCTCTGCTTTTGTAAGGTCTGTGACTGTAATAATCATTGTCTATCACT
>JAOEGL010000233.1:0-22500 GCA_034509955.1 Urosaurus nigricauda
CCTATTATTAGTATTAGTAGTAATAGTATTCTACATTTTATATATTTATATACATACATATGTGTTGTGTAACTTATTCTTTTATTTTATATGTTTTATTACAATTTTATTATATTTTTGTAAATTTTATTAACTTTTATAATATTCATTATGTATTTTATTATATATGTATATCATATGTATTGTACATTTTATGTATTTTAAATGTTTTTATTATATTATATTATACTTCATTATAATATTTTATTAGATTTATTACATATTTTATTATATATGTAGATAATGTATATTGTTTATTATTTTGTTATGATGTTTTATTATTTTATTACAAATAGTAATATATATATGTATACTGTATATCTTTCAACTTTTCATTTTAGGCCTGAGGGTGAGAGAAAATGGGAGTCTTGAGGGGAGGGAGCAACAGTCATGGCACAATGCTGTGGGAGTCCTGGGATTTGTAGTTTTGTGGGGCCCCAGAGCTGTCTATGGCAAAGAAGGCCGAATATAATCTGAAAAACTACATATCCCAGGATTCCATGGCATGCAGCCAGAGCACTTAAAGCGGTGTCAAACTGCCTTATTATTTCCTCAGCATAAATGCACTTTGGGTCTGAATTGAGACTTTTGGGGACCCTCACAGGGCTTCCCTCCAAGGGGTGGCTAGTTTTCACTCTCTGTTTATTCTGTCATTTGTGAGAATAATAAAGCCAAGAATAATACATTGCCATTCCCTGTTTGCTGCCAGGGACGGGAAGAAAGGTGCTTTGGGAAGAGCCACCATTATTATCACAGTCCTTGTTTTTACCTCACATTTTGGACCCAAGAGCTATTTTCTGAGGTAAAATTGGACAGGAGCCATTTTCCCGCCTTTTTTCCAGAGCCCTTGAGAATCTCCTCAGAGACAGGGAGGCTTCTCCTGAGGGGAAAAAGGCCACATATCTATCTGTCTTGTTTTAATATTTTATTTTAGGCTTGAGGGTGAGAGAAAATGGGGGTCTTGGAGGGAAGGAACAACTGCCATGGCACAATTCTCTGGAGTCCCGGGATTTGCGGTTTTTTGAGGTACCAGAGCTCTCCCTGGCAAAGAAGGCCAAATATAATCTGGCAAAACTACAAATCCCAGGATTCCATGGGATGCAGCCAGGGCAGTTAAAGCAGAGTCAAACTGCATTATTATTTTCGCAGTGTAGATGTACTCTGGGTCTCGGTTGTGACTTTTGGCTCCCCTCACAGGGCCTTTTAGTTTGTGGTAAATTTTTTGTTATTTGTGAGAGTAAGACTTACAGTCCATTGCTATTCTCCTTTTACTGCCAGGGACGTGTTTTTGGAAAAGCCACCGTTATTATCACAGTCCTTGTTTTTTACCTCACAATTTGTATCAAACAGCCATTTACTAAGGTAAAATTGGACAGCACCCATCTTCCCGCCTTTTTTCCACAGCCCTTGACAAGCACCTGACAGACAGAAAGGCTTCTCTTGAGGGGAGAAAAGGCCACATTTAAACATATATGTGTGTGTGTGTTTGTGTGTGTATATACACACACACATACACACACATCTATATACACATTTATGTTGTTTTAAATATTTTGGGGGGCTTGAGGGTGAGAGAAAATGGGGATCTTGGGAGGAGGAAGGAACAGACATGGCGCAGTGCTGTGGAAGTCTTGGGATTTGTCATTTTCTGAGGCCCCAGAGCTGTCTTTGGCAAAGAAAGCCAAATATATTCTGACAAAATTACAAATCCCAGGATTCCATGGCATAGAGCCCAGTCAGTAAAAGCAGTGCATTAAAACTGCATTATTTTTTTCCTCAGTGTAAATGCACTTTGGGTCTAAATTGAGACTTTTGGGCGCCCTCGCAGGGCTTCCTTCCTTTGAGAAGAGGCATTATGGAGCAAAGAGCCATTTTCTGAGGTAAATTTGGACAAGAGCCATCTTCCCGCCTTTTTTCCAGAGCCCTTGACAATCTCCTCAGAGACAGAGAGGCTTCCCTTGAGGGGAGAAAAGGCCGTACAAATATGTGTGTGTGTGTGTGTGTACATATAGACACACACACAAACTCACATATATATATATATATGTATACACACATTTATAAACATATATATATATATATATATACACATACATACATATACACACATATATACTAACATATATATACAGACATGCATTTATAAATAATATATATATATATATATATATATACACACACACATATATATTAACATATATGTATATACACACCGATATATATTAGCACATATATAATAATAATAATAATATTTATTTCTTACCCGCCCCTCTTTAAAACAATCGAGGCGGGGTACAACAAGGTTAAAAAACAGATTACAGATTAAAATAATTCAAGAATTCCATCCCAACCTCCCCCCTTAATTATATATTTATATATATATTATATATATATACACATATATAAAGACACACATTTATATATACACATACATATATATTAACATATAGACATGTATATTAACATATATATAGATACACAAATATATATATATATATATACATACATACAGACACATTTATAAACACATATATATTAATATATATATACACACACACATATATATATTAACATATGTATACACACGCACACACACATATATATACATTTGTGTTTATAATGTTTTATTTTGGGGGGCCTGTGGGTGAGAGAAAATGGGTTTCTTGGGAGGAGGAAGCAACAGTCGTGGCACAATGCTCAGAGTCTTGGGATTTGTAGTTTTGTGAGGCAGCAGAGCTCTGTCACAAAGAAGTCAGACAAAACTATGCTGCTGGGACTATTTTAGAGCTACAGTTTAGGACTTTGGAGGCCTCTTGTGGTTTTTGTGTGTATTTGTGGATTTTTTGGAGAGGGCTACCATGAAACCCGCTGGGGGACCTTGGGCAAGTCACAATCTCTCAGCCTCAGATATGCAGTTTCATTTTACTAATTTAGACAATAATATGTCTGGTTTATTTAGATAACATATGTAAGAAGTATGCTTATAGCTTTGTGAGGCAGGCAAAAGGGGGGGGGGGGAGAAGGAAGGAAGGAAAAACGTCTGTTTAGTTTATCTGTTTGTGTTTCTTACTTTATGCTTTGTTTTTCTTCCAACAGAGTGCTTGACGCAGAATGAAACCTGAAGGTCTTTGAAGAAAGGAAGAGAGAAGAAAGGAAGAGAGAAGAAAAGAGAATAAGAGAAAGCAGTGCTAAAGTGAGGATGGAAACTGCAGCCTACAGGGAAGTCAAGGTAAGGCTTTCTAGCATGAAGGACTGTGTCTCACATAGACACAGACACACAGACACTCACACAAAACAACTCCCACCCATAGATTAATTCAGCATAGACTCTCCTTTATTGGAGATTTCAGAGCACAGGTTAGTGGGCCTTTTTAATTTCAATTTTCTCTAGCTAAGAGGCTGGGAATGGATTCCATAAGCAAATTTATCTCTTATCTTTGGAAGCGTTGGTAATCCAATCCTTCCTGTCCATTTATAGAGGATCAGGTGTAGTTCTGGGGGTCCTTCATGGCCTCCCTCTTCATCCCTTGAAGGCAGTGATAGGAAAGGGGACTCTAACTGCCATGGGTCCCCTGTGAGAGACGCAGCACACCCAGAAACCGTTCTCTCTGCTCATAGGTCTGTCCATGGGTTCAGATTTTGAGAGCGTGTCTCAATTCAGCTGTTTTCTTATCCAATCGTCCGTCCCGTTTTCTCCCGTCCAAAACATCTACTTGCAGCTTAGAGGGCGAATCCCCCGGGGGGGCGAAACTCTCCGCCTCCGTTTCGGGGCGCCGCAGTCACTTCTTTCCCTTTGTCCTTCTGGGCAGAGACGTTCCCGTTTGCCCAACGCAGAGCGCAGAGGGGCATCCCTGGCAGAGGACGCCTCGGGCCCCACCGGAGGGGGAGCAAGGGGAGGGGCCCCTGCTGCCGCGGGGGACGCCGTGGGGACCTGCCGTCTTGCTCCCAGCCCAAGTCTTTTATTCCAAACCCCTAAAACAATCTTAGTTTAAAATCCCCACAAAAGATAACCTAATAAAATAGATTTAGACCCATAAAGTTTTTTACTATTTATTTTTTTATTTCGTTTTTTATTTTATTTTATTATTTTTTTTAGACACTGCAATAAATAGGTTCCCCCTTAAACCCAAAAGACCCCTTTGCCTCCCTTTGCAGAGGGCACCTTTGGGAACGACTGGAAGATGCCTCTTTCAGTCATCCTCCAAGGTCCCCCAAGACCCCTTTCCCTTGTAGGTCTTAGAGCCCCGGCAGGTCCCTCTGGCGACCAACACGGCAGGCCTCCGTGGCGCTCCCCGCGACGGCCGGGGCGCCTTTCCTCGCTCCCCCTCCAGCGTGGCCCTCGGCATCCTCCGCCAGAAATGGCCCTCTGTGTTCTGCGCCGGGCAGACGGGAGCCTCTCTGGTCGGAAGGAGAAACGGGCAGAAGCCGGACTGCAGACCCTCCTCCTTTGAAGGAGGTCCTTTTTAAATGTTATCTTCCAGGAGCGCCTTTGCCTCCTGTCCCTGCGTGGCAGGTGAGGTTGGAGCGGATGGCCTCCGGGTGTCCCCTCCAACCTCAGCGCCCCCAAACCGTTAGCGGAGCCTTTTGCCTTCCCTGGTCATTCCTCCTCTAAGCTGCAACTAGACCTTTTGGACGAGAAAAAGCAGGAAGAAGGAAGATGGGAAAGGGAAACAGCTGGGTTGGGGTGCGTCCTCTAATCGGGAGCCATGGGCAGAAATATGAGGAGGGACTCCTGGTTTCCTGGTGCGCTGCATGTCTTCACTGGGTCCCATCGTAGTTACAATTAGGTCAAGACCACTGGCTGGCAGTAAAGGTCAGGAAGCCAGTGGCCAAAACCCAGTGCGCACAGTAGTCCGAACCAGCCTTGTCCTGGGCTCCGTGTGTGGTGCTTAGCACCCGCTTGGTTCCTTCTCTCCCATTCTGGAAAGCCAGCCGGGAGGGCCAAGGCTTAGCTGGGGGGGGGGGGGGGGTAAATCCCACGCCTTCCTCTCTAGACCAGTCCAGAGTCAATGGGGGGAGGCAGGTAAGGACTCAGGGTAAGACCTGAGGCCGAGATAGTGGCACCCAAGGGGGCTTTTGGAGAAACCGCTGGAACTCACTGAGCCAGATGTTAAGGCTAGGGGCTCAGTAAGTCCCAGAAACCCATTGAGTGACAGGAGAGGGTGGGGAAGAGAGGGGCCCAAGGCCAGCCCTGAAACCCCCTCGGTCACCCCAGAGCCATAGACTGACCATTTGTTTTTCCCCCACTTCTCTTCTTTGCCCCCATGCTGCGAGAGACGGGCCGAGAAGCCGTCGAGGAACGGTCCCACCGCGGAGGAAGAGGAGGGTGAGGAAGAAGAGGAGGAAGAGGAGGAGGAAGACCCCGACGCATGAGCACCAGCCGTAGATGAAGGAAGAGGGAGTCTCCGCTGGACCCGATCCCCAACTCAACTAAGTACAAACATGTATGCATGTATGTGTGTGTATATGTGTGTGTGTGCACATATATATATATATATATACACACATGCATACATATATACATTTATACTTGCATATTTGCGCTTTTGACATTTGTGAATTTGATTATTCATAGATTTGATTAGTATGTTAGCTCTAGGAATATCTGAGTCCTCCGGTGCCAACTCTGTGGTCAGCTTTAACTAAAAGTTGCATTAAAAGACCTAGAGATTCCTAGAGAGGACACTCTGCTAGGCCTCTGTAGCTCCTCCAGCGCAGTTTTATGGTCAGTGTCTGTTGGACGTTGACCACAGAGTTGCCCTGAAGGACCTAGAGATTCCTAGAAAGGTGTCCTCTCAGGTAAGAACATGGTGTTTTTGTTATTTGCAGTTTTTTCATATTCATGGTGGTCTTCTGATGCCAGCCATAGCAAATAGGGAGGGAGAAGTGTACATATATATATCACCACCACATTGCTCCCACTTTCACTCCCATGGTTTCCTTTCTGCAGAAACCTGGGATGTGTAGTTTGGAGAGAGCCATCTGTGTGTGTTTGTACACTCACATATGTATATACGCATATGTACTGTATGCATGTATACATATATATATATATATATATATATACACACACAAATATATACACAGCTATACATATGTATAGGTGAGAGAAAAACGTCTGTTCAGTTGATCTGTTTGTGTTCATTTACTTTATGCTCTGTTTTGCTCCCAACAGAGTCCTTGAGGCAGAATGAAACTTGAAGGTCTTTGAAGAAAGGAAGAGAGAAGAAAGAATAAGAGAAAGCGGTGCTAAAGGGAGGATGGAAACTTCAGCCAACAGCAACGTCAAGGTAAGGCTTTCTAGCATGAAGGACAGTGTCTCACATAGACACAGTCACACAGACACTCACACAAAACAACTCCCACCCATTGATTAATTCAGCATAGACTCTCCTTCATTGGAGGTTTGAGAGCAGAGGTTAGTGGGCCTTTTTCATAGAATCATAGAATCATAGAATCATAGAGTTGGAAGAGACCACAAGGGCCATCCAGTCCAACCCCCTGCCATGCAGGAACTCCAAGTCAAAGCATCCCTGACAGATGGCCATCCAGCCTCTGCTTAAAGACCCCTAAGGAAGGAGACTCCACTACACTCCGAGGGAGTGTGTTCCACTGTCGAACAGCCCTTACTGTCAGGAAGTTCCTCCTAATGTTGAGGTGGAATCTCTTTTCCTGCAGTTTGCATCCATTGTTCCGCGTTCTAGTCTCTGCAGCAGCAGAAAACAAGCTTGCTCCCTCCTCAATATGACATCCCTTCAAATATTTAAACAGGGCTATCATATCACCTCTTAACCTTCTCTTCTCCAGGCTAAACATCCCCAGCTCCCTAAGGCGTTCTTCATAGGGCAAGGTTTCCAGACCCTTCACCATCTTAGTTGCCCTCCTTTGGACATGCTCCAGTTTCTCCACATCTTTTTTGAAATGTGGTGCCCAGAACTGGACACAGTATTCCAGGTGGGGCCTGACCAAAGCAGAATAGAGTGGCACTTTCATTTCAATTTTCTCTAGCGAAGAGGCTGGGAGATTATTGCTAGAGAGAAAACCCTAGTACGCCTTTGCAGCTCCTCCAGCGCAGTTCTGGGGTCAGTGTCTGTTGGACGTTGACCAAAGAGTTGCCCTGAAGGACCTAGAGATTCCTAGAGAGGTGTCCTCTCAGGTAAGAATATGCTGTTTTTGTTATTTGCAGCTTTTCCATATTTATGGTGGTCTCCTGCCCCTAAACCAAGAAAATAGGGAGGGACCAGTGTACGTACATATATATATATATATCACCACCACATTGATCCAATTTTGCTCCCATGGTTCCCTTCTGCGGAAACATGGGATGTGTAGTTTGGGGGGAGTCCTGTATGTGTGTGTGTGTGTTTACACACACACACACACACACACACACACATATATATACTGTATACACACACACAGACACACACACACATATATTATCTCATTGCTCCCAGTTTCAGTGCCATGGTTCCCTTGTGCAGAAAGCTGGGATGTGTAGTTTGGGGGGAGTCCTGGTGTTACTATGGTCCAGGAGAGCAGAATAGCTTGAGCATCTTTTTTCCAGTTCATTGGCTTCCATGAAAAAGAGCCAGTGTGGAGTAGAGGTTTCAATGCTGGATTATGGCTCTGGAGACCAGGGTTCAAATCCCAGCTCAGACATGAAACCTGGTGGCTGGCCTTGGGCAGGTCACACTCTCTCAGCCTCAGGGGATGGCAACGGCAACCCTCCCTCTGAAGAAAGCAAAACCCGCTGATAGGTTTGCCTTTGGCCCTGTATAAGGCAGAAATGCTTTGAAGGCGCCCAGGGTTTCCTTGTTAGGATTTCTTCAGAGGAGGTTTGCTTTTTGCTGAACCTTTCCCTCCCTCCCTTAATTTCAATCAGGTTTCCCAGTTGCAGCGGATCCCTCCGAACGCTCTTCCTTTCGGTAGGGACCTGGGTTTAGGATGGACTTTAAGCAGGTAGGGCCTCGTGGATTTCTACGTCTTCCAGGTAGGTTTTGCTGCACAGAGGCCTTGCTGGCTGAGGGTGGCACCTGCCATTTCTGCCCTGCTCCCTCCTGGTGCCAACGCCGGCTGTTTCAGGGCCTCTGTTCTTCCCAGCCATCTTTTAGGTTTTCCCTTTTGGGTCTCACTGGGGAGAGGCAGGGGTCAACCGGTGCTGCTGGTCTCAGTTGTTCTCCTGCTTAAATACTAACCCTAACACACGCTACTAATACTAGCTAACAGAAGTGCTGTGGACATTGTTGCTTAGGAAGGTTTTTGAAGTGTGGCTCAGTGAAGTTTCTGCGTAGCGGTCGTTGGGCTCGCCTTTTAGGGTGGCGCTTAGACGCCGCTGCTCAAAAGGGAGCTTGTTGTGTGGCTTCTTGTTCTTCTCGGTGGTCTTTGATGGTAGGCTTTGTTTGAAATGAGACAGCAGCACCGTTTGTCCCCTGCATCTCCCCCCGAGACCCCTGCATTGCAGCCTCCAGCTCTTCTGGACCCCCTTTCTGCCCTCTCCTTCCCCACAGAGAGCCCCAAACAGCTCAGGCCGAGGCCCAGGAGGAGAAGGGCAGCCCCCAAAGGCCAGCATCGCCTCCCTTAGGGACGTTCCTGGGTGGGAGCCCTGACCCTTGGGGTTTGGAGGAGGGCCATGCTTGCAGGCTCTCATGGCTGTCTTTCTTCCATTCCCTTTTGGGTCCCTCCCAGCTGCCAGTGCTGCCCATTCGGAGGTCCAGAGGAAGAGGGAGGTCCATCCAGGCCCAGGAGAAGCAGGCTAGGAAAGGCCCTCCTCCGGCCCAGAGGAAGAGATGGTTTCTGCCAGACGCGGCCCCCTTCTCCCCACTAGATTGTAAGCCAAAGGGCAGGGATCCCCCAAACTTCGCAAGCTGTTGGGCACTTTTTTGCCGGAAGAGCAATACTTCTATATTATCTGTGTGATTCTGTGACATTTGCTATTGATTATTGCATTTCCACAGACTAAAAGACCTGGACCCTTCTTTTTGCTGCCTATTCTTTGGACATTACCACTTCAATATTATCTGGCTGATTCGTCAGTTTTTAATAACAAATACCTATATTTTTAATGGAAATGTCCTGTATCCTTCCAATTGATAGTTTATATTTTTCTTTTATATGTCACAGCATGTCTCTACTGAATATATTTATATCCATAGTTCCCAATTATTTTCCTAGTCTGAGTTATATTTTATATTTCATAATCTATATTTGATAATCTGAGACACTTATGGGGAGACCCCTAAGACACCTGAACCCATCATAATTTAGCATCAGTGACATTGGTCTTGTAAGGAACTTCTCTTGCAAACCTCCGCCTTTTCTTTTACATGCCCTTTTTTGCCACAGCAAATTACAGTCCCTTTCATTGAGCCATAGCAGTTAAAGTGGTGTCGAACCGCATTAACTCTGCAGTGCAGATGCAACCTGAGGTTTGTGGGCTTTATTCCTGCCAATATTTTTGTTCTTGAGCCTCGTGTTAGGTTTTTAAACATGGCTGAAATGTATGGGAAGTATCAATGGTAGCCAGAAGATACTGGGTTTAAAAATGGTTTGTAGGGTAACAGTCCTGGGACAGCTGGTTCTAACTAGTACTTATTGCTAAGAGTATTTTAAGTATGGTTCGATTATGGTATTTTAAGATTGTCAAAATTGATGCTGTTAGAAGTTTTGTTTCTAGTTTATCTATTAATAAATAAATAATCAAATGATGAAAAGGTTAAGGATGATAAAGTGTTATAGAAATTTTATAAGGTTGTTTGTTTTATTGTTATGAAACCAAAGGCTGTTACATATTAAAGTTTCATCTATTATAACCTTTGGTTTCATAACAGTCAAACAAAGAAGCTTTTAACTTTTCTATAATGTAATAAGATTTATGATCAGATTAAAAACGGACATGTTAAAGATTGCTCTATTGAAATAATTCATATAAAATGAGTTCAATGCATATGTTACAAAGGGAGGAGGCCAATTGAATGCATTCCCCAAATTGTTCCCTTTAGGAGATGGTTTTGGACTTCAGCTCCCAGGAGCCTCAGCTCTATTGGCCCAGCGCCTGGGATTCTGGGAGCTGAAGTCCAGGATCCCTTCTTAAAGAGCAGTTTGGGGACCTCAGTGCTCTACAATGCAGCCACAAGAGGGCGCCCTTGTATTAGGAGTCTTCTGTATTATCCACATCTTGATAAAACTGAAGTCTTGGTAAAATGAGTATTTCATTAGAGGAGTGGGTTATAAATAAACTTTATTATGTATTATTATTAAAGCAGCCTTTGAGTCTAAGGAAAGAAGGTGGCAGCAGGAGCCTTCCTAGGCTCCAGTCTACTTCCGCAGATGCATACGTGGATGCATAAAATGTACGCACGGATGTATCTCAGGAGGAAGCTCAGGCTGCCAATATCTTTCAGGGATTCTCAAAGGTGCCAGAAGATCTCTCAAGATATTATTATTAGTACAGGATTATTATCATTATTATTATTATCATCATTACTATTGGATCTAAATGCACTCGAGGAGCCCGGCCTCCTCTTCCACCCGGATGCCTTCCTCTCCTTTTCCCAGGCAAAAGGTTTGGGTATCCCTTCTCCAAATAAAACACTTGAGACCAGCAGTGTTTCCCAAGGTTACATAATTTTATCATTTAAAAGTTGTATGATTTATTCTTATAATTATTCAGAAAACATTCAAGGGTTGGTGTGGATCCCAAAATCCATGGTGCTGAGGTCCCATTGAATGGACCGGTGGACTAAAAGGGCTGTGAGAGGTGAGGCTGCAATCCCCAGCATCCCTGGCTATTGGATATGGCTGGCTCAGGCTGCTGGGAGTTGCAATCCAAGTCATTAGAAGAGGTCCTTCATGGATCCCAAAATGATGGATGCTGTAGTCCCATTAAGTTCAGTTGTGGAGAGGAAGGGGAGGGGACCCTCTAAGACTGCAGTCCCCAGCATCCCTTACCGGGCTGCTGGGAGTTGCAGTCCAACCCTTGAGAAGAGGTCCTTGGTGTCTGCTGGGGTTTGCTCCTGGGACTCTCTCTCCACGGACCCCAAAATCCATGGGAGCTCTAGTCCCATTCAGTGCAATGGCAGAGTAAAACCAAAGTTTCCTTTTTGGAACTGATAGTTTTGGGAATCCTTTTCTGCCCTTGGGGCTCGAATGTGTGTGGGGCGGGGATTCTGGGAGTTGCAGTTCCAGAGGAGCAGGGAGAGCAAGGGCCCGGCCTTTGGGTTCCCAAGGACTAGCGGCCGGTGGGCTTCGTAAAAGCAGGCTCCCAGAAGGCCCAATGCTTCGGACGGTTCAGGCTCTCTCCCAGCGTCCCTCCGTCCTCCATCGGTGCCAAGGCTGCTGGAAAGCCTGACAGCTGGAGGGAGGACGAGGAGAACAAGGGCCCTTGCCTTTTGCCCAGCGAGGGAGGCCTCTGCGGTGGCACTTCAGGGGCAGAAAGGGGCCTCTGGAGGGCTGCAGAGGGGCGAAGGGGCTCCTCTCTCCCGAGGGATGGATGGAGAGATGGAGGGACCGGTGAGGGCTCCTTGGGGAGTCTCTTTGGAGGAAGAGAGAGGGCTTCCTTCTTCCAGGGCCCTTCGGAGACACACACGGGAGGAGAGGAGGAGGAGGGTTACTAAGAGAACCACCAGAGAAGGTTCTGGACTCCAGCTCCCAGGAGCCCCTTCACCTCTGTGCATGGCGCCCTCGTGTGGCGGACGTCGCACACTGCAGCCTCAAAAAATAGAAAACAAAAATGAGAAAAAACGGAATGAAACGAAACAAAATAAAGTATTTGACATGT
Source organism: Urosaurus nigricauda (assembly GCA_034509955.1). Classification (NCBI taxonomy): domain Eukaryota; kingdom Metazoa; phylum Chordata; class Lepidosauria; order Squamata; family Phrynosomatidae; genus Urosaurus; species Urosaurus nigricauda. Next base: position 11,819 of record JAOEGL010000233.1, read on the forward strand.
TTTTAATTCCTCTTTTCTGAGCAGCCTTTGAGCAAAAGGCGAAGCGGGGCTCGAACTCGCAACTCAGCGCTGCCTTCCTTCTGCGCCGCCATCCCGGCTTCCTCCTCGCGAGACTCTGACGTCACTAAGAAAACGGGCCTCATTTTTGGCTCTCGGGCGCCTCCCTGTGGTTCCAATCGGTTTGGCTTCATTCCTTTTTCCTGGCCTTCCTGCGTTCTGATTGGCTGCCTATTCCTGAAGGGGGTTGGCCTTCATTTCGCCCTTCCCAATTGGCGCCCTCCTGTGGCTGCCTTTACACAGTGCAGCCTCCACAGGCATGAAACAGAAAATAATAGTGCTAGAAAAAACAGAATAAACTGAAATAAAGTATTTTAAAAATTATAAAACATAAAATTAAAATATTTAAATAATATCCGGTTTGCAGGGTTGACCTGAGCGGAAAGCTTTAGACAGGCCCCAGGATACCTCTTCGGGGGGAGCCGCGGGCGAAGAATCCTCCGGAGGACCCGGTCTACGTCTCAAGGAGGGGGGGGGAAAGAAGCCTCGGGCGGAAAGTCTTCCGGAGGTCCCGGACTACTTCTTTGGGGGGAGGCGCTGGGGGGGGGGAGAGAGAGACAGTTCTCCGGAGGCCCCAATCTACCTCTTCGGGGGGAGCCGCCGGGGGGGGGACAGTTCTCCGGAGGCCCCGGTCTATCTCTTCGGGGGGGGGGGAGATGCTGGGAGACAGTTCTCCGGAGGCCCCGATCTATCTCTTCGGGGGAGACGCTGAGGGACAGTTTTCGGGAGGCCCCGGTCTATCTCTTCGGGGGGAGGCGCTGGGAGACATTTCTCCGGAGGCCGCGGTCTATCTCTTCGGGGGGGAGGCGCCGGGGGGGGGGACAGTTCTCCGGAGGCCCCGGTCTATCTCTTCGGGGGGAGGCGCTGGGAGACATTTCTCCGGAGGCCCCAGTCTATCTCTTCGGGGGGGGGGGGGGGAGATGCTGGGAGACAGTTCTCCGGAGGCCCCGGTCTATCTCTTCGGGGGGAGGCACCGGGGGACAGTTCTCCGGAGGCCCCGGTCTATCTCTTCGGAGGGAGGCGATGGGGGACAGTTCTCCGGAGGCCCCGGTCTATCTCTTCGGGGGGAGGCGCCGGGAGACAGTTCTCCGGAGGCCCCGGTCTATCTCTTCGGGGGGAGGCGATGGGGGACAGTTCTCCGGAGGCCCCGGTCTATCTCTTCGGGGGGAGGCGCCGGGGGACAGTTCTCCGGAGGCCCCGGTCTATCTCTTCGGAGGGAGGCGATGGGGGACAGTTCTCCGGAGGCCCCGGTCTATCTCTTCGGAGGGAGGCGATGGGGGACAGTTCTCCGGAGGCCCCGGTCTATCTCTTCGGGGGGAGGCGCCGGGAGACAGTTCTCCGGAGGCCCCGGTCTATCTCTTCGGAGGGAGGCGATGGGGGACAGTTCTCCGGAGGCCCCGGTCTATCTCTTCGGAGGGAGGCGATGGGGGACAGTTCTCCGGAGGCCCCGGTCTATCTCTTCGGAGGGAGGCGATGGGGGACAGTTCTCCGGAGGCCCCGGTCTATCTCTTCGGGGGGAGGCGCCGGGAGACAGTTCTCCGGAGGCCCCGGTCTATCTCTTCGGAGGGAGGCGATGGGGGACAGTTCTCCGGAGGCCCCGGTCTATCTCTTCGGAGGGAGGCGATGGGGGACAGTTCTCCGGAGGCCCCGGTCTATCTCTTCGGGGGGAGGCGCCGGGAGACAGTTCTCCGGAGGCCCCGGTCTATCTCTTCGGGGGGAGGCGATGGGGGACAGTTCTCCGGAGGCCCCGGTCTATCTCTTCGGAGGGAGGCGATGGGGGACAGTTCTCCGGAGGCCCCGGTCTATCTCTTCGGGGGGAGGCGATGGGGGACAGTTCTCCGGAGGCCCCGGTCTATCTCTTCGGGGGGAGGCGCCGGGAGACAGTTCTCCGGAGGCCCCGGTCTATCTCTTCGGGGGGAGGCGATGGGGGACAGTTCTCCGGAGGCCCCGGTCTATCTCTTCGGGGGGAGGCGATGGGGGACAGTTCTCCGGAGGCCCCGGTCTATCTCTTCGGAGGGAGGCGATGGGGGACAGTTCTCCGGAGGCCCCGGTCTATCTCTTCGGGGGGAGGCGCCGGGGGACAGTTCTCCGGAGGCCCCGGTCTATCTCTTCGGAGGGAGGCGCCGGGAGACAGTTCTCCGGAGGCCCCGGTCTATCTCTTCGGAGGGAGGCGATGGGGGACAGTTCTCCGGAGGCCCCGGTCTATCTCTTCGGAGGGAGGCGATGGGGGACAGTTCTCCGGAGGCCCCGGTCTATCTCTTCGGAGGGAGGCGATGGGGGACAGTTCTCCGGAGGCCCCGGTCTATCTCTTCGGGGGGAGGCGCCGGGAGACAGTTCTCCGGAGGCCCCGGTCTATCTCTTCGGGGGGAGGCGATGGGGGACAGTTCTCCGGAGGCCCCGGTCTATCTCTTCGGGGGGAGGCGCCGGGAGACAGTTCTCCGGAGGCCCCGGTCTATCTCTTCGGGGGGAGGCGATGGGGGACAGTTCTCCGGAGGCCCCGGTCTATCTCTTCGGGGGGAGGCGATGGGGGACAGTTCTCCGGAGGCCCCGGTCTATCTCTTCGGAGGGAGGCGATGGGGGACAGTTCTCCGGAGGCCCCGGTCTATCTCTTCGGGGGGAGGCGCCGGGAGACAGTTCTCCGGAGGCCCCGGTCTATCTCTTCGGGGGGAGGCGATGGGGGACAGTTCTCCGGAGGCCCCGGTCTATCTCTTCGGGGGGAGGCGCCGGGAGACAGTTCTCCGGAGGCCCCGGTCTATCTCTTCGGGGGGAGGCGATGGGGGACATTTCTCCGGAGGCCCCGGTCTATCTCTTCGGAGGGAGGCGATGGGGGACAGTTCTCCGGAGGCCCCGGTCTATCTCTTCGGGGGGAGGCGCTGGGAGACAGTTCTCCGGAGGCCCCCGTGTACCTCTTCGGAGGGAGCCGCGGGCGGAGAGTTCTCCGGAGGCCCCGGTCTACCTTTCTAGACAGTCTAGGAAATCCGTCTTCGAGGGCAGCCCACCGAGCGCGGACGGCTAGATCGTCGCTACGGTGACGTGTTAGGAATTGGCGTCACAACGTAAGTCGACGGGGCGAGGCTACACAGGCACTTCCGGCCACGCCTCTCCGAGTACGGAAGAAAAAAATGTACTCTTGGCCGAGAGTCCAACCTGTTCTTCCGGACTCTGATAGGCGTGGCCGGAAGTGATGCGTATCCTCGGTCCGTCCTCCACGCAGGCGCACACTTTCCTTTCGCCATGGCGACGCTCTAGCCAACCCCTCTCGGAGGGCCGGCCCTGATTCAGGCTGACGTTGCACGTCTTTGAATGAAACGGCCGAGGAGAAGCGCTGGAGCTCCCGTGCGCCCTCCGGTGGCTCAACTCAGGAATAGCAACGTTGGAGGAAATTAATGCCGCTATTTTCAATGGAAGGAAAATAGGGAGGAAGGGAGGGGCAGGAGGCGCTTTAGGGGCCCCTATGAACTGGATTTAATTCTGATTATTATTATTATTATTATTAACCTTTATTTATATAGCGCTGCAAATTTACACAGTGCTGTACATACAATCTTAAATTAGACGGATCCGTGCTTTATTTTGCTTTATTTTTAAAGCAAAACTATTTAATTTGTATTATAAATAAAATATAGGAAATAGAAAATAAATACAAATTAAAATATAATTAGAAAATAAATTATATAAATATTTAAAATTCAAAAAGATATGAAAGCAAAATATAAAAAATAAAAAATAAAAATAATTATAAGTAAATTTTAAAATTACAATTTAAATCCTGATACGAAATATAAAATAAAATATATAAAAATTAAAATATTTTGAAAAGTACAAATACTTTTTAGCACAAGGTAAAATTTAAAAATATAAAATAAGGAAAACTAAATTTCTTAAAAAATAAAATGAATTTATATTTAATATTAAATGTCTCATTATTATTAGAATCATAGAATCATAGAATCATAGAATCCTAGAGTTGGAAGAGACCACAAGGGCCATCCAGTCCAACCCCCTGCCATGCAGGAACTCCAAGTCAAAGCATCCCTGACAGATGGCCATCCAGCCTCTGCTTAAAGACCCCTAAGGAAGGAGACTCCACCACACTCCGAGGGAGTGTGTTCCACTGTCGAACAGCCCTTACTGTCAGGAAGTTCCTCCTAATGTTGAGGTGGAATCTCTTTTCCTGCAGTTTGCATCCATTGTTCCGCGTTCTAGTCTCTGCAGCAGCAGAAAACAAGCTTGCTCCCTCCTCAATATGACATCCCTTCAAATATTTAAACAGGGCTATCATATCACCTCTTAACCTTCTCTTCTCCAGGCTAAACATCCCCAGTTCCCTAAGGCCTTCCTCATAAGGCATGGTTTCCAGACCCTTCACCATCTTAGTTGCCCTCCTTTGGACATGCTCCAGTTTCTCCACATCTTTTTTGAATTGTGGTGCCCAGAACTGGACACAGTATTCCAGGTGGGGCCTGACCAAAGCAGAATAGAGTGGCACTATAACTTCCCTTGATCTAGAAACTATACTTCTATTGATGCAGCCTAAAATTGCATTGGCTTTTTTAGCTGCCGCATCACACTGTTGACTCATGTTCAACTTATGGTCTACTTGGACTCCTAGATCCCTTTCACAGGGATAATTATTGTTATTTCCAACTGTTTATATAGTGTGGTATAAAGGTAAAATAAAATGCTTCACATTATGGGTTATGGATTGGTTTTTTATTCTTTGTCTTAATTAATTTTTTTCTTAGAACAATATTTTTTTATTTTCATTTCATTTTATTTTACAAGTATATTTTAAAGATTGGCCGTCTGAGAAGGATTAGTATTTAACTGAATGGAAAAAATAAGAAATAAAAATAAAATCGAAGAGAATATAAGCACAATGAAATATAATAATTTTTTTTATTTAGAAAATCAAATATATATTCAGAACATATTTCATATACTGAAGGTCAAGTGTTAGGGTATAGGGATAATTCGGAATGGCATATTTACTAACATAATCAAATTAATAAATATAATATAAGAGTATAAATCAGAGAAATGGCGTACAACTGAAAGAAATAATGAAAAAGAACAACTTGTTCTTGTACTACAACTCCCATCAGCCCCAGCATCGCCAGGAGTGGGTTGAAGGGACGGAATGGTTGGCAGAGAGAAGGCGGCATGAATTTCGCGCCCTTTTTCCTGAGTGGCTGTTTCCGCGTGACGTGCAGCCGGCGCAGCCAATGGGAGCCGCGAGCGCAGAAAGGGGCGGGGCTGCGCTAAACGGCCGAGGTCTCTGACTCTGAGGGAAAAGAAGGTGAAGTCCGTCCGGCGGCTGTCAGGGTCCCTTTGAAGCCGCGCAGAAGGAGCCCTGAGGCGCCCGGAGGAACCGGCGGACGGCGGGGGAGAGCGGCAGGAAGGAAGGAAGAAAGGCACACAGTTATTATTATTAGTAGTAACAGTATTCTACATTTTTATTTATTTTTATATACATACACACATACATATATATGTGTTGTGTAATTTATTGTTTTATTTCAAGTGTTTTATTATAATTTAATTATATTTTGGTATATTTTTTATCTTTTATAATATTCATTAAGTACTTAGTTATATATGTATATCATATATATTGTATTTCTTGCTTATTTTAGATGTTATTATTTCTAATATCAGATATGTAATGACATATTATAATATTTTATTATAAATAGTATTTTTCCATTTTATATATATATATCTTTCAACTTTTCATTTTAGGCCTGAGGGTGAGACAAAATGGGGGTCTTGAGGGGGGGAGCAACAGCCTTGGCATAAGAGCCGTTTTCTGAGGTAAAATTGGACAGGAGGCATTTTCCCGCCTTTTTTCCAGAGCCCTTGAGAATCTCCTCAGAGACAGGGAGGCTTCTCCTGAGGGGAAAAGGCCACATATCTATCTGTCTTGTTTTAATATTTTATTTTAGGCTTGAGGGTGAGAGAAAATGGGGGTCTTGGAGGGAGGGAACAACTGCCATGGCACAATTCTCTGGAGTTCTGGGATTTGCGGTTTTTTGAGGCACCAGAGGTCTCCCTGGCAAAGAAGGCCAAAATATAATCTGGCAAAACTACAAATCCCGGGATTCCATGGCATGCAGCCGGGGTAGTTAAAACGGAGTCAAACTGCATTATTATTTTCGCAGTGTAGATGCACTTTGGGTCTCGGTTGTGACTTTTGGCTCCCCTCACAGGGCCATTTAGTTTGTGGTAAATTTTTTGTTATTTGTGAGAGTAAGACTTAGAGTCCATTGCTATTCTCTGTTTACTGCCAGGGATGTGTTTTTGGAAAAGCCACCGTTATTATCCCAGTCTTTATTTTTTACCTCACAATTTGTACCAAACAGCCATTTTTCTGAGGTAATTGTTTTGGAAGCGCCTCAGGGCAGGGAACTAATTTCGTTTCATCAAATGGCAAAAGGGAAGCAATAGCATTGCAGAAATACTAATTTAATTCTTGTTCTTTCTTCTGAAGGCGGTGGAGGGTGAAAGACTCCCTGACTCTTGAACCGGAGAAAAGAAAGATGGATCCAGCCTAAAAGACTTCGACCTGGAGGCAGAAAAGGAGGTAAGATTGCAAAATACAAACAGCAAGAATTGTGTGAGTGTGTGTACACACACACACATACACAGACACACATACAGACACAGACACACACATACATATCTTAACATGTTTGTGTGTACGTAGGTATACATGCATATGTATATTCACAAGCAGTGAGGCCGGAAACTGGGGTAATTGTTGTTAATGAAGGAAGGACACACAAAACTATTCCTTTTAACTGGAGAAGCCCTAGTCTGAATTACTGAATTTTTTTACCTGTAAACCCTGCTTGAGAGGTAGTGCTCCAGGCCAGGCCTGGCCAAAAGCAGAGTCACACTCTCTCAGCCTCAGTGGAAGAAGAATTAGGTCCTACTGGCAACAAACCTTAGAGCTTGGCCTTAGGGTCGGAAAGGACTTTGAAAAGGGTTTTCAAAAGGAGCAATGAATCTGTTCCTTGGAGCTGTGGCTGTTTCTATCAGAACACCCTTTGACACAGTGCTGGGGGGGGGGGGAGCTAGGAGCCACAGTGCAAGAGGCACCAAAGGGCCACCGTTGTCCCTTCCTTGCATTAACAACAGTTTCCAAGATAATCTACTGTTTATGTCATTGCTATGCTTCCCTCCTGCTACAAAGGCCTAGAACTGGGTCCCCAAACTGTGCACTTTTAAAGAAGATTTTGGAATTCCACTCCCAGAAGCGTCAGCTACATTGGCCAGTGGTCAAGGATTCTGGGAATTGCAGTCCAAAACACCTTCAAGAGCATAGTTTGGGGATCACTGGTTTAAGGAACAGATCATGTATCTCGGTGGTCCCAAAACTGTACTCTTTTAAGGGCCTTTGGACTTCAGCTCCCAGAAGGGTGAGACCAACAGTGTAGGATTCTGGGAGTTGGAACCATAAAGCCCTTAAAGAGAGAACAGTTTCATACCGAGGTTTAGTTTGGAATTGGAAGGAGAATATAAAATAGAGTTTAAATTAACTTTGACTGAAGGAAGACTTAAAAGGAGATTATTGTTTTACGCTCTGTAAAACGTTTCTAATGCACTTTTAATGCTGTGTCTGCCTCTTGTTGCATTCTGGGAGTTGTAGTTTAGGGAGGGGCATTTGGAATTCTCTGCCAGAGCCTTTGAGGCCTCACCGAACTATGAACTCCAGGATGGAAAGTGAGGCCATCGGAGCCGTTAAAGCGGACTAGCAGCGTTTTCAGAGCGTTGTGCGATTATCTATTTAAGATTGATTTCAGCCAAGAGTATTTGAGAGCAAAGGAGACGGCCAGGAAAAGCCATTTCAGCTGGCAATGAAAGACTATGCTGTAAAAGAACCCAAACACAGATTTGGACAGTGACCCATTAATGCCATTTTAAGCTAATGAGTGTAAAGGGGCCTGGAAATGGACCAAAGCTCTCTTCGTTCAGGAAAAGAGAAGGAAGGAGTCTTTTAGATAGGCACAATATCTATCAGATTATTTGTATTCATACATAACAGTCATATATATTTATAATATAAATATATACAATATTCATTAGATTATTTGTATTATATGTGCCCATGTCTGTATTCATTTCTTTATTACCCTACGCTTATGAATGTGGGGCTCTTTGTGTTAATGTTGATGTTTTGGGGGGTGAGAATGTCCTTGCCTCTCCTCCTCCTCCTCCTCTCGTTGTTTTCCCTCCTTTTAAACATATACATTGCCAAGTTTTGCTGGAGAAGGGAGAAGGTCTTTCTTTCCTTTCCCTCTTTCTTATTGATACAGAGAGGGCACTGGATGGTCTTCAGTCCCAGGACCAGAGAATACCAAGGGACAGTCCTTGCCCAAAGGGAAAAACCCGACTTGTAGTATAGTCTCTGATGAATCTGTATGGGCCAGCACTGACCTTGGTTTCACTGCGTCCCTGTAGACGGTGCTCCAAAGGGAAAACCTAGCTCTGTGGAGAAGGGCCAGGTTTGGATCCTACAAACAAAAAGGGGGAATTGGGTCCCATTGCAATTGAAAAGGGACACAACTTGTATGGAGCATGTTGAGAGCATTTCTTTGCTGTTTTGATGATTATCATTATAGCACTTTTAAAAGAAGCACAGGATAATAATAATAATAATAATAATAATAATAATAATAATGTTTTGCTAATTTTTTTGCTTTATGATAGTCTAAATAGCAGAGAAATATCTTGGAGGTGATCTGTTCAGATTGTGTAGCTTTTCAGTAATGCCCAACTGTCCTTTTTTGTTCTCTCAATGAGTGTAAATCTCTCTTCTTATTTGTTGTTAGAGACCAAACCGTTTCATGTCGTTTGCAGCGGCGTAGGATGCGTGATATTTGTAATAAAACTCCGTGTCGCGTCGTGTGTGGTTTGTGCCTTCTTCTTTTGTGACTGGGGCGAAGGGGATCGTGGGACAATGCCCTTCCATAATGCATGCAGTTAATATGTATAGATAATTTAATTAAAACAAATTGTAAATAAAAAGAAATAAAAATAAAAGTTTAAAATTTAAAAACAATATATATATATATATATACACATCATATGACATTTATTTATTTAAAAGATACATGTACATAGGATACATAATTAAAATGTAAACAGAATCTTTGATTTTTCAAAAAAAAGTAAATGTGAAATGAAATATAGACATGATGGTGAATTTCGTGGTTAATTAGATCATCATTACCACCACGGTCATCATCGTTATCATTGGAAAAAGTTAAATTAAAAATAAAGTCAGATTAATTATCACTATCTGTTGGCCAATGTTTTATTAATTGCAATTGTAATGGTTTTCTGTATCATTACAAACAATTTTAGTTGCTAGTATTTTTGAATTTGGTGGAAAGGGATGATGAGTTCTGTACTCTTGAAAAACCCTTACAATTGTCCAACGGGTATTTTTCCCTTTTACAAATATCTTACAATTTTTATATATATCATTTTAGTGTACATTTCATAACTTTCCTTTACAGTGAGAAAATTTGTACACATACAATAAAATGAAATATTGAACAATAAAAAAGCTATGTTCTTAGCTATGGTTTAGCATTATTATAATTTCTTTCTTTGATTTCATATTAATCTTGATTCATTGGGCTAGGTTTTTTAATTAGTTGTTTTACTGTCATTTGAGTTTTAATATATTTTCTAATTAATTTTAGTTTTACTTATTTTTAAATTATAATTTCTTATATTCTATAGTTCAAACAATTCCTTCCCCTTCATATTCTAACATTTTTCCACAAATTACATTATATTAATATATTTATTTAAATATATACAGTCTAGTTTTAATATTTTTATAATTAATTACTTTTATGGTTTGGAAAAATATTATTACATAAATATGATTGTAATAATATTAATAATAAAATCATTACTGTTAATTTCAAGTATGACTTTAAATAATATTTAAAATAAAATTACTAATACTTATCTCAAGTTTGACTGATTTTTAAAAAAAAATTATGTCATTTTATGTCAGTCAATATTAAAGTTTAATTTATTTTCTATTTGAAGTATTTGACTTAAAACATGTTCAGTTTTACTTTATGAATCTGTTCTTTGTGTTTTATTTCCATTTTTAAAATTCTGTGTAATTTTAACCATTTCTTTTCAACGTAATATAGAGAAACATTTTAAATAAAATAGAAATGATATAAAATACTAATAATTAAATAAGTCCACTTAAAAGATAAGGTTAAAATACTGGCCTTTCCATTTATCTTTATGGTGTCATGCCTCAGTAGAGCCACAGGAGGGCGACGTGAGCCCCAGGCCCCTTCTCGGCCCTTTAATTCAAATGGCTGCAACGTCAGCTGAAAGGGCCCGCCCTCCGAGCGCAGAGGCCCATGGAGACAGTCTAGGAAACCCCACTTAGAGGGCCAGCCCTCCGAGAGTGGATGGCTAGATTGTCGCCACTGTGACGTTTGAGGAAATGGTGTCAGGCGACGAGGAGGGGTCATGTAGGGACTTCCGGCCACGCCTTTAGGAGTCCGGAAGAATGGGATGTACTCTGGGCCCAGAGTCCAACCTGTTCTTCCGGACTCTGAAAGGCGGAGCCGGAAGTGCCA
>JAOEGL010000234.1:0-26929 GCA_034509955.1 Urosaurus nigricauda
TCAGTCATGCAATTGTTAGGATTAATCCAATGTCTCCAATTCGGTTGTAGATGATGGCTTGTAGGGCGGAGGTGTTTGCGTCTGCTCGGGAGTACCATCATCCGATTAGTAGGAAAGATATAATTCCGACCCCTTCTCACCCAATAAAAAATTGGAAGAGGCTGTTTGCTGTGATTAGTGTAATTATTGCAATTAAGAAAATTAATAGATATTTAAAGAATTTGTTGATGTGCGGGTCTGAGGCTATATATCAGGTTGAGAATTCTAGGATAGATCATGTGACAAATAGTGCGATGGGGGTAAATGTAAGTGAATATGTGTCTATGATGAAGCTGATTTTGATGTTAAAGTTATTGATTGTTAGTAGTGTTATGTTAGTTAGTATTGTCTCTACTCCGTTGTTAATAAATAGTATTATTGGGATAGTGGTGATGATGCAGGCTATTTGAACTGCTAGTTTGATGTTGTTTGTGTAGGATTGGTTGGTTTTTGTTAGTATGATTGGTGCAGCTAGGATTGTTAGGGCAGTTAATATAGTAGTGGTGTATAAGGAGGTATGCATGTACTTTTACTTGGAGTTGCACCGAGATTCTTGGTTCCTAAGACCAATGGATTACTTTTATCCTTTAAAAGTAAGAGGTCTGAGGATTTTAACTTCAGTGTAAAGAATTAGCAGTTCTTGGTGTTCAATACACCTCTTGGTTTGTAAGAAGTTGTAAGCTTCTGTTTTTAGGGCCACGGCCTAATGTTTTTGTTAAACTATACTAACAGTTGATCAGTCCTGAGATTAGTGCAGGTTTTATAATTAGTAGTGCTAGTGGGGCGATGTGTAGTGTTATTAATAGGTGCTCTCGTGTGTGTGTTGGGTATATGGCTGAGATGTGTGGTGTTAGTTTATTTCGTTGTGTTATTAGAAACATATGTAGTGAGTATATTGCAGTGATTAGGGTTCCTAGGCCGGTTAATAGAATAGTTGGAGTAGATCAGTTAAATAGTGAAATGATAATGAGTAGTTCTCCTATTAGGTTAATTGAGGGTGGGAGGGCCATATTGGTTAGATTTGCTAAGAGCCATCAGGTAGTTATTAGTGGGAGGATTAGTTGAAATCCTCGAGCAAGAATTAATGTTCGGCTGTGGGTTCGTTCGTAGCTTGTATTTGCTAGGCAGAATAGTATAGAGGATGTTAATCCATGTGCAATCATTAGGATCATGGCTCCAGAGAAGCTTCATGGTGTTTGGATGAGGGTGGCTGCGATTACTAGTCCTATATGACTTACTGATGAATAGGCAATCATTGATTTTAGGTCAGTTTGTCGTATACAGATTGAGCTGGTTATGACAATTCCTCATAGGGAGAGAATTAGAAATGGATAGCATAGTTTTGTTGTTAGTGGGGTGAGTGCTATGGTGATTCGAATAATACCATATCCTCCGAGTTTTAGTAGAATGGCGGCTAGGACTATGGAACCTGCGATTGGGGCTTCTACGTGAGCTTTTGGTAATCATAGGTGTAGGCCATATAGTGGTATTTTTACTATAAATGCTAGTAGGCAGGCGACTCATATTAGTGTACTGGATCAGGTGTGAGTTAGTTGTGGTTGGGTTAGTTGTAGAATGGTAATGGATGAGTGATGATTTTTAGTGTAGAAGAATAGTAGGGCGACTAGTAGTGGGAGAGAGCTTGCTAGTGTGTAGAATAAGAAGTATGTCCCTGCGGTGAGTCGTTCTGCCTGACTTCCTCATCGGGTAATAATAATTAAGGTTGGTACTAGAGTTGCTTCAAATATAATATAGAATAGGATTAGGTTAGTTGTGGAAAATGTAAGAATTAGGAATGTTTGTAGGAGGGCCAGGGTTACTAAGAAAATTCGTTTTCGATGTATCGGCTCTGATTTTAAGTGGTTTTGACTTGCTAGTACTATTAGTGGTAGAAGTCAGCATGATAGTGTAAGTAGTGGGGCTGAGATTGGGTCTACTGTTAAGTATGGGGATGAGAATGTTGGTTCTGTGTTTATGGGGGATTTAAATCATGCAAGGCTTAAAAGTGCTAGTAGTATTGAGTAAGATGAAAAGATGCTGAATGTGTATGTTGGTTTAGTTGTTATAGCGGTTGGGGCAAGTATTAGTGTTGGTAAAATAATTTTTAGCATTGTAACAGGTTTAAGTTTTTAAGGTGGTCATTTCCGTGGGTTCGTGATGTTGCTACTAACAGGGCTAGTCCTGTGCTTGCTTCGCAAGCAGAGAAAGCTAGGAGTATAATTGGGGCTGGTGATATGGTGGGTAAATTAATTGTTGAGAAGAATATGGTGATTGTAATGAATAGGGCTAACATTATTCCTTCAATACATAGTAGGGCCGAGACAAGATGTGTTCGATGTATAGAGAAGCCTATAATGCTTAGGGCAAATGTTGTATTTAAGGTAAAATGTATTGGTGACATATGAGTATTTGGTTAGTAGGCCAAATTTGTTAAGTCGAAATTAACTGTCTTGATTAGACTAATACTCAATTCTGCTCATTCAAGGCCCCCTTGCGATCATTCGTATGCTAAGCCTAGTGTGAGTAGGAGGAGGATTGCTGTGACTAATAGTATGGTTTCTGTTGGGTTGGTCAGGTTTGTAGCTCATGGAAGTGGAAGTAATAGTGCGATTTCTAAGTCAAAAAGTAGGAATAGGATTGCTACTAGGAAGAATCGTAATGAGAATGGTAGTCGTGCAGTTCCAAGTGGGTCAAATCCACATTCGTATGGTGAGAGTTTTTCTGTGTCTGGGTAAAGTTGTGGTAGTCAGAAGCTTACTAAAATGAGTAGTATTGAGGTTGTTAAGGATATTAGTAGTATTGTTGAAAGGTTCATTGTTCTTTCTTAAGTTTATATTAAGTCTTAGTGAGTGGAAGTCACTTGTACTGGTTGATACTAAAAGAACAGGATCCTCATCAGTAAATTGAGACGTATAGGAATAATCACACTACGTCAACGAAATGTCAGTATCATGCGGCAGCTTCAAAGCCAAAATGGTGGTTTGTTGTGAAGTGGAATATAGCTTGTCGAATTAGGCAGACAATTAAGAAAGATGAGCCGATGATAACATGTAGTCCGTGAAATCCTGTTGCCACAAAGAAGGTGGTGCCGTATACACTGTCAGAAATAGTAAAAGGGGCTTCATAGTATTCTATTGCTTGTAAGGCAGTAAAATAGAGTCCTAGTAAGATTGTTAGGGAAAGTGCTTGTATTGCTTCTTTTCGGTTACCTTCTATAATTGAGTGGTGGGCTCAGGTTACTGTTACGCCTGAGGCTAAAAGTACAGTTGTATTTAGCAACGGCACTTCGAATGGATTAAGGGGGTGTACGCCGCTTGGTGGTCATGATCCGCCTAATTCTGGAGTAGGTGCTAGGCTTGAGTGATAAAATGCTCAGAAGAATCCAATAAAGAAAAATACTTCTGATGTAATAAATAGGATTATTCCGTATCGGAGGCCTTTTTGTACTGGGTTTGTATGATGTCCTTGAAATGTGCCTTCTCGTACGATGTCTCGTCATCATTGGTATATTGTTAGTAATAAGATTGCTAGTCCAATATTTATTAAGGTGGTGTTGTTGAAGTGGAATCAGACAGCTAGTCCAGATGTTATTAAAAGGGCTGCGATGGCTCCTGTTAGTGGTCATGGGCTTGGGTCTACTATATGATAGGCGTGGGCTTGGTGGGTCATTATACATTTTCTTGTAAGTATAGGCTTAGGAGTAGGACGAATACATAGGCTTGAATTATTGCAACTGCCACTTCTAGTCCGGTTAGTAGTATGAGTACGATGAAGGCTATTGATGCTGTTAAGGTTATTGATGGTATTAGAACAAAGGCTGCTGTTGAGATTAATTGAATTAGTAAGTGGCCTGCTGTTAAGTTTGCGGTGAGTCGTACTCCTAGGGCCAAGGGTCGGATAAATAAGCTGATTGTTTCGATAATAATTAGAATTGGGATTAATGGTGTTGGGGTTCCTTCTGGCAGTAGGTGTCCTAGGGAGATTGTTGGTTGATTTCGTATTCCGATTAGTACTGTTGCTAGTCATATTGGCACTGCTAGTGCTATGTTTATTGATAGTTGGGTTGTCGGGGTAAAGGTGTAAGGTAGAAGGCCTAGTAGGTTGAGTGAAATAAGTAGTAGTGTAAGAGCTAGCAGAATTGATGCCCATTTGTGTCCTGGTGTGTTAATTGGTAGCATTAGCTGCTTCGTAAAGGTTTTTGATAGTCATATTTGTAGGGTGGATAGGCGGTTTTGGATAAGTCGCTTTGAAGAGCTCAAAATTAGTAAGGTTGGAGTGATAACAGCAATTAGGATTAGTGGAATGCCTAGAACTTGAGGAATTGCAAATTGGTCAAAAAAACTTAGTATCATGGTCAGGTTCAGGATGAGGGGGATTTACTTTTTGAGCCCGTTTCTATTGGTAGGTTTGGGTATAGTATAGTTAGGGCTTTGTTTAAGAATAGCACTATTAGGGTAGCTCAGATTAAGATTATAATTAAGAATCATGGGGAGAGGTTTAGTTGTGGCATGTCACTGAGGGGGATCTATTTCCCCTTCTCTAGCTTAAAAGGCTAGTGCTGATTCAAAGCTTCTTAGTGATGAGGATAATATGAGTGTTGATCAGGTTTCAAAGTGTTTTAGGGGCACAGCTTCTACTACGATAGGCATAAAGCTGTGATTGGATCCACAGATTTCTGAACATTGTCCATAGAATAAGCCTGGGTGGGAGGTAATAAATGTTGTTTGGTTTAGGCGTCCTGGGATTGCGTCTGTTTTAATTCCTAGTGCTGGGACTGCTCATGAGTGGAGTACATCTTCTGCTGAAATTAACATTCGGATGGGGGACTCTATTGGAACAACTATCCGGTTATCAACTTCTAATAGTCGGAATGTTCCTGGTTCCAGGTCTGTGGTTGGTGTTATGTAAGAATCAAATGCTAAATCTTCATAGTCTGTATATTCATAGCTTCAGTATCATTGGTGTCCTAGGGTTTTGATCGTTAGGTGAGGGTTGTTGATTTCGTCTA
The DNA here is from genome assembly GCA_034509955.1 of Urosaurus nigricauda. Taxonomy (NCBI): domain Eukaryota; kingdom Metazoa; phylum Chordata; class Lepidosauria; order Squamata; family Phrynosomatidae; genus Urosaurus; species Urosaurus nigricauda. The sequence goes on from JAOEGL010000234.1 coordinate 5,048, forward strand.
TTAAATAAAGGATTCGTAGGGATGGGAGGGCAATTAGTACGAGGATAATTGCTGGTAAGATTGTTCAGATTATCTCTACTTCTTGTGCGTCTATTGTATTAGTATGAGTTAGATTGGTTGTTATTATTAGTGTAATTGTGTATAATACAAGAGCGCTAATTAGGAAGACAATTATTAGAGCGTGGTCGTGGAAGTGTAGAAGTTCTTCTATAATTGGAGAAGCTGCGTCTTGGAAACCAAGTTGTGATGGGTGTGCCATTAAGACCTATAGGGGTTATTCTATAATTTAGCTCTGACAGGGCTATGTAATGGTTTTACTAAGGTCTTATAGGGAAAGTAGTATTACGGTAATATGGTTGGCTTGAAACCAATGTTAGGGGGTTCAATTCCTTCCTTTCTCGGGGTTGTTTGTACATAAGCAGGTTCTTCGTAAGTGTGGTATGGGGGAGGACATCCATGAAGTCACTCTAGATTTGTTGTTGTTAGTTCTAGGGAGAGGATTTCTCGTTTGGCTGCAAAGGCCTCTCAGATAATAAATATTATTATGATTACGGCCACTAGGGAAATAAGTGATCCAATTGATGATACTGTGTTCCATAGAGTGTAGGCGTCTGGGTAGTCTGAATACCGTCGTGGTATTCCTGCTAGGCCTAAAAAATGTTGTGGGAAAAATGTTATGTTAACTCCTAGGAATATAACTCCAAATTGAATTTTGGTTCATGTGTGGTGAAGGGCGTAACCTGAAAATAGGGGGAATCAGTGTACGAACCCGCCTATAATGGCGAATACTGCCCCTATTGATAAAACATAGTGGAAGTGGGCTACTACATAATAAGTGTCGTGTAGAACAATATCTAAGGATGAGTTTGCTAGTACGATTCCGGTTAATCCACCAACTGTAAATAGGAAAATGAATCCTAAGGCTCATAGTATAGCAGCGTCCCATTTGATTGTTCCACCGTGAAGAGTGGCTAATCAGCTGAATACTTTGACTCCTGTAGGAATTGCAATGATTATTGTTGCTGATGTAAAGTATGCTCGTGTATCAACGTCTATTCCTACAGTAAATATGTGGTGGGCTCATACGATGAACCCTAAGAAGCCAATTGATATTATGGCCCATACTATTCCTATATAGCCAAATGGTTCTTTTTTTCCGGCATAATAGGTTACGATATGTGAGATTATTCCAAATCCTGGTAAAATTAGAATATACACTTCTGGGTGGCCAAAAAATCAAAATAGGTGTTGGTATAGCACAGGATCTCCTCCGCCTGCGGGGTCAAAGAAAGAGGTGTTTAGGTTGCGGTCTGTAAGTAGTATTGTAATTCCAGCGGCTAACACGGGGAGTGATAAAAGCAGGAGAACTGCTGTAATTAGTACTGATCATACAAATAGCGGGGTTTGGTATTGAGTTATTGTGGGGGGTTTTATGTTAATGCACGTTGTAATGAAGTTAATGGCACCTAAGATTGAAGATACCCCTGCAAGGTGTAGTGAGAGAATGGTAAGGTCTACAGAGGCCCCTGCATGTGCCAGGTTGCTTGCTAGTGGTGGGTATACGGTCCAGCCGGTGCCGGCACCGGCTTCTACTCCTGAGGAGGCCAGTAGAAGAAGAAATGATGGGGGCAGCAGTCAGAAGCTCATGTTATTTATTCGTGGAAAGGCTATGTCGGGGGCACCGATTATAAGTGGAACAAGTCAGTTTCCGAACCCACCGATTATGATTGGTATTACTATAAAAAAGATTATAACAAATGCGTGGGCTGTGACAACAACATTATAGATTTGGTCGTCTCCAAGTAGGGCTCCGGGTTGACTCAGTTCTGCTCGGATTAGCAGGCTAAGAGCAGTTCCTACTATACCAGCTCAGGCACCAAATACTAGATACAAGGTGCCGATATCTTTGTGGTTTGTTGAGAAGAATCAACGATTAATAGACACAGGTAGAGTGGCCGAGAGTTTAGGCGGTAGGCTGTAGACCTATTTACAGGGGTTTAATTCCTCTTTCTATCAAGCCGCGAGGTGTTTACACATCAAAATGCAAGTTTGAAGTAGGACAGTAAGTGTCCCGGGGCTTTCTCCCGTTTTAAAGTGACGGGAGAAAGCGGATAGAAGCCCGCTGGATTGGGTGTTTAGCTGTTAACTAATTTTTTGTGGGATCAAGGCCCGCCTATCTAGTAGTAAAGCCTTAGCTTAATTAAAGTGTCTGGTTTGCATTCAGGAGATGTGTATTAGTGTTACACAGGTTTTATGGTGGCAGAAGCTAGGGGAGTATAACCCCTGTTTAGGGCTTTGAAGGCCCTTGGTTTGGTTTAATCCTAAGCTTCTATAGTAGTATTGGGGTTAATGGTAGTATTAGGATTGATATTGGAAGTGTAGTGGTTAGTAGTAATGTATTTGTTGTTTGTTTAAACCGTCATTTATGTTTTGTTGTTGTTGTGTTTGGGGATAGGGTGATTGTTGAGGTATAGCTTAATCGTAGGTAAAAAAATAGGCTAAGGAGGGCCGATATGGCTATAATTGTTGCTGCTGTGGTTAGATTTTGAGTTGTGAGTTCTTCTAGGATTAGTCATTTTGGTATGAACCCTGTTAGTGGGGGAAGTCCGCCAAGGGATAGTAAAATAAGTATTGTTATGGAGGTGGTTGTTGGGGAAGTTGTTCATGCGGTTGCTATGTCATTGATATTTTTGGAGTTTAGTAGTACTAGTGTATAGAATATTGAGGTTGTTATTAGTAGATAAAGTACTAGGTTTAGTAGTATGATATTGGGTATAATTGTAACAATTGTAGCTATTCAGCCTAGGTGGGCAATCGATGAGTAGGCTATGATTTTTCGTGTTTGAGTTTGGTTTAGTCCTGCTCAACCTCCTGTTATTGATGATACAAGTCCTATTGTTAGTAGGATTGTGGTTGATAAGTTGTTGTGGGTTTGAATGATTAGGGCTATTGGGGCTAGTTTTTGTCAGGTTGTAATGATTATGGCTGTTTTTATGTTTGATCCTTGTAATACCTCTGGTAATCAGAAGTGCATGGGAGCTAGACCTAGTTTTATTGCTAGGGCCATTGTTAGTAGTGTGTTTGCGGTTGTATTTGTGGAATTAATAATATCTCAGGTTCCTGTTTGTCATGCGTTTATGGTACTTGCAAATAGAATTGTGGCGGAGGCAGCTGCTTGTGTTATGAAGTATTTTGTTGCAGCTTCTGTTGCTCGAGGATGATGTTGTTTGGATACTAATGGAAGGATGGCTAAGGTATTTATTTCTAGTCCGATTCAGGCTATTAGTCAGTGGTAGCTTGATGCTGTGATAATAGTGCCTGTAGCTAGACTTGATATTAGGATTGTAGTTGTTGTTGGGCTCATTAGTAAGGGAAGGGTTTAAACCAACATTTTCGGGGTATGGGCCCGATAGCTTAAGTTAGCTGACTTTACTAGAAGGTAGTATAATGAAGTGCTGAAGATTTTGAGTCTTTATGTGCGGGTTCAAGTCCTGTTCTTCTAAGGAAGTGAGAGGACTTGAACCTCTGTTGTTTACTCTATCAAAGTAATCCCTAGTCTTCGGGCACACGTCCTTGGGTCTATTGTTGTGGTGGTAGGCTAAATGTTGAGATTGGAAGAGCTGTATGTCATAGGCATATGGCTAGGGTTAGTGGCAAGAATTGTTTTCATAGTAGGTGTATGAGTTGGTCATATCGGAATCGTGGGTATGATGCGCGAATTCATAGAAATCCGATTGTTAATAGTGTTGTTTTTACTATTAGGTTAATTGGGAATAATTCTGGTTGTGTGGAGCATCCTGGGCTAATGAATAGAATACATGACAGTGTGTTTATTATTATAATGTTAGCGTATTCTGCGAGAAAAAATAGGGCGAAGGGGCCTCCTGCATATTCTACGTTAAACCCCGATACGAGTTCTGATTCCCCTTCTGTTAAATCGAAGGGAGCACGGTTTGTCTCTGCTAGTGTTGATACATATCATATTATTATTAATGGTCAGGATGTCATTAGTATTCATATGTTTTCTTGTGCTGTTAGTATGGTTTTTAATGAAAATCCCCCTGCCAGGATGACTACGGATAGTAGGATAATTCCGAGGGTTACTTCGTATGAAATTGTTTGTGCTACTGCACGTAGGGCTCCGATTAGTGCGTATTTTGAGTTTGATGCTCAGCCGGACCATAGAATGGAGTATACTGCGGTGCTTGAAAGTGCTAGTATAAATAGTAGTCCTAGGTTTATGTCAGTTATTGCGTGTGGTATTGGGATTGGGGTTCAAATTAATATCGCAATAAATAGGGCCATAGAAGGAGTTAAGATGAATAGGGTTGGGGAGGATGTTGATGGTCGTACTGGTTCTTTGGTAAATAGTTTTACTCCGTCTGCAATTGGTTGTAGAAGTCCGTATGGGCCGACTACGTTTGGGCCCTTACGTAGTTGTATATATCCTAGTATTTTTCGTTCTAGTAGGGTGAGGAAAGCTACGGCAATTAGGATTGGGATAATATATAGTAGTGGATTTAGGATGTGGTTTATGATTAGTGTCATGGTTAGGGAGAGGATTTGAACTTCTGTAAGAAAGATTTTAGGTCTTTTGCATAAACCTGACTCTGCCACCCTAACTAAGTCCGTTGTCTCCGGACTGGTTTTGTTGTTTAAGCTTCAGTTGTCTTTAGCTTATTGTTTAGGACGTGTTTTTAACATGGGTCCTGTTTTCTTGGTCCTTTCGTACTGAAGAAAACAACAGCATAGATAGAAACCGACCTGGATTTCTCCGGTCTGAACTCAGATCACGTAGGACTGTTAATCGTTGAACAAACGAACCTTTAATAGCGGCTGCACCATTTGGGTGTCCTGATCCAACATCGAGGTCGTAAACCTTCTTGTCGATATGGACTCTTGAAGAAGATTGCGCTGTTATCCCTGGGGTAACTTGGTTCGGTGATCAGTTTTACTGGGTCAATATTTGCTTTGACTTGTTAGTCTTGGTAAGATTTATGTTCTTTATGCTCGGAAGTTTTTCTTTGTTCCGAAGTCGCCCCAACTTAAAACTTTTGGCCATTGGTGTTACGTTGTTTGTATGTTTTGGCGGTGAGTTTAAAGCTCCACAGGGTCTTCTCGTCTTATGTAATTATGCCAGCTTTTGTACTGGCAGATCAGTTTCACTGATTTGTCAAAGGAGACAGATTAGTCCTCATTTAGCCGTTCATACAGGTCCCTATTTAGGGGACAAGTGATTACGCTACCTTTGCACGGTTAGGATACCGCGGCCGTTTAATGATTCACTGGGCAGGCGTTGCCTTTAATACTTGGTGGGCTAAAGGTTATGTTTTTGGTAAACAGTTGGGATTAATAGTTGCCGAGTTCCTTCTTTGACTGTATATCTTTCTGTTTAGCACTCCTGTGTCGGTGTAACAGGTTTGGTAATACTTGTTGTTTTATTGTATTTTTCTGTTAATCTTCAGTAGGTTTTCTATTGCTGATTTACAGGTGTGTGGTAGAGATTAGTTCTTGTTACTAGTTCTAGCATTAGTTCTTCTATATTTTTATAGATTAGCGCTGATTTGTTGGCATGAGATTGTTTTTATTTTTGGGATTTTTGTATGGTAGTGCTATGACGCTGTTTTTATGGGTGGCTGCTTTAAGGCCTACTGGTGGGGTTAATTATGCTGTCTCTTTGCTTTGGGTTGTGTCCCAGTTCAATGGGGCTGTACCCCCATTGAGTATATCTTAAATTAAGGTAAAACCGTTGTTGTGGTGTAAAAAATTTAAGGTCGAACTTAGGTTCATTTATCAGGCAACCAGCTATCAACAAGTTCGGTAGGTTTTTCACCACTACCTTATAGTCTTCCCACTCTTTTGCTACAGAGACGGGTTGATCCTATTGATTGCTTTAAGGTAGCTCACTTGATTTCGGGGGAACAGGCTGGGTCTCCATGTCTGTTTAGTTCTTGCTGGACCATGATGCAATAGGTACAAGTGTTAGTCTTTGCTTTTTTGGGCTTGTGTGTTTCATTGTTTTTCATTTTTCCCTTGCGGTACTTTATCTATAGCTCCGTACAGTTGATGTTCAATCGCCTTTACTAGTCTAGGTCAAATGGTTTGTTTTGTTAATGTAGGTTTTGTGGTGTTGGTTGGGCTTGATTTTGGGCGCAAAAAGGTTAGTTTTTCTCTAACATTTTTCAATTGTAAGCTGAATGCTTTGTTTTAAGCTACTTTTTGATTCCAAGCACACTTTCCAGTGCGCTTACCATGTTACGACTTGCCTCATCTTAGTGTTTGTTGTTTTTTATGTATTAGGAGTTTTTGTGTGATGAGGGTGACGGGCGGTGTGTGCGCGCCCCAGAGCGGGTTTAAAATTGGCTTTCTTGCTAATTTTACTGTTAAATCCTCCTTTAGGAGCCGGTTTCACGGTTCCATGCCGTATTTTTTAATTTAAAAAATGTAGCCCATCACTTCCAATTTATTAGCTACACCTTGACCTGACGTTCTTGTGTTGGACTTTTTTACTTACTGTTCCTTCCTCATGGAGTAAGTTGGCGACGGCGGTATATAGGCTGAAAGGGCTAAAATTGGTGAGGTTTATCGTGGAGTATCGATTACAGGACAGGCTCCTCTAAGTTGATTTGGGGCACCGCCAAGTCCTTTGAGTTTTAAGTTTTTCACTCGTAATTTTCTGGCGGATACTAGTGTAGTAGAGTATCGTATTGACGACTAAGCATAGTAGGGTATCTAATCCTAGTTTGTTTCTTAGTTTTCGTGGGTCAAATCACCTGTGTGGTAAAAGTATTTGGTTTCATTTAGCCTGTGTTTTACGGTTAGGCTATGGTTTAACTTTTAATGTGTGGTGAGATTCTAGCCACTATTTACGCCGGCATCTGCTGCTTTGGGCCCTTCGTATAACCGCGGTGGCTGGCACGAGGTTGACCGGCCCTCATTAATCATAACTAAGTCAGGCTTAAGGGGTTGTTAGTTCGCCTATTGCTTAATGTTTATCACTGCTGTAGGCCCGTGTGGGTGTGGCGTAGCTTGGTGTTTTGGGCTGATGTTCGTGCCTGATACCTGCTCCGTTTGTACTTTTAGGGCATAGTTCACTGGTATGCGGATGCTTGCATGTGTAATTTTGATTAAAAGTAGCAGTAAGTTTAGGACCAAAACTTTATGTTTTTGGGGATTTTTTCAGTCCCATTGCGGCATTTTCAGTGCCGTGCTTTATGTAGTTAAGCTACAATAACATGTATATATATATATATATATATATATATTATGAAAAATCTTGTGTGCAATCGTCATGTTGCCGTAGAATTAATAGTATAATATATATATATAGTTATGGTTCACTTACAATCTTGTAGAGTGCTAGAAAAGGCCATAGCGTTCGCCGATAGTTTGTCAGTTTAGTTAAGTCTCGGTTTTGGGGTTTGACGAACAAAAAAAATGATTAAACGGGTAATTATTGGTAGGGGGGTAGGGGGGTTTGCCTTATAAAAAAGTTATAAAATTAATTAATTTATTTGTGTTTGTTCGTTTAGTTCGTTTGTTTTGCTGCCGATTGTCTGAGGTTTTGTTCTTAATTAATTAGTTTTTTTTTCATTTGTTTAAAATTTTATGTCTTACAAGCATTGACTGAATAAATGACATAGCAAGGGGGTGGATGAAGGATATAAACGTGGGCTCAAGTTGGACTGATAAAGGAATCAACCACTCTGAGATGGGCTGTGAGATGCGATAAAATTAAAAAATACCAGTAGCATGGCAAACCAGTTATGCTGGGCATGGGTACGATAGGAATTAACCCATTTACCAAATGCCTCTTAAAGAGGAACGTATGGTGAGATATACTTTAGTGTCCCTGAAACTACAACCAGAGGCCTTGGAAAAAGCCATGAGTGATGCAACCTCACCGTATGGGCCTGAAGCTAGTAATGGAGGGTCTTATGATGGCGGGTTGCTGGTCTCTCGTGAGATGCCAGATAGATATAATATAATTAGGTAGTTCAAGTATCGCTGCCAAGGGAATATGTAAGGCAATAGTCAGGTGGCAATATTCATGCTGAAATACGGTTATGTACGATAATAATATAATGTATTATGTACGATAATAATATTTATTTCTTATGGATATCCGTACTGTGAAAAATATTATGTTAATTAATATTTGTCTTCTTGGGTAAAATTAGAGATTATAATTGTTATTGATATCCGTGGGGAAAATAGGTGAATGCACGATATACATAGTATGTATTGGGTAATAATATAGTATAATGTATATTATGATATGCGTGGGGAAAATAGATGAATGCACGATATACATAGTATGTATTGGGTAATAATATAGTATAATGTACTTATATAATAGGATGATAATTTTTAAGCCGCCGGAGGCGGCTCCGTTATTTAAGGGTAAAAAGCCGCCCGGAGGCGGCTCTGTTATTTAAGGGTAAAAAGCCGCCCGGAGGCGGCTCTGTTATTTAAGGGTAAAAAGCCGCCCGGGGGCGGCTCTGTTATTTAAGGGTAAAAAGCCGCCCGGAGGCGGCTCCGTTATTTAAGGGTAAAAAGCCGCCCGGAGGCGGCTCTGTTATTTAAGGGTAAAAAGCCGCCCGGAGGCGGCTCTGTTATTTAAGGGTAAAAAGCCGCCCGGAGGCGGCTCTGTTATTTAAGGGTAAAAAGCCGCCCGGAGGCGGCTCTGTTATTTAAGGGTAAAAAGCCGCCCGGAGGCGGCTCTGTTACTTAAGGGTAAAAAGCCGCCCGGAGGCGGCTCTGTTATTTAAGGGTAAAAAGCCGCCCGGAGGCGGCTCTGTTACTTAAGGGTAAAAAGCCGCCCGGAGGCGGCTCAATCAGAAGATAGTTTATTTAAAATGCTGGTTTTGGGGACCAGAGAAGGGGGGTTTGCTCTCTCTTTTGATGTCTCAGGGACATTTTGTGTCCATCTTTGGTTTACAAGACCAATGCTTTAGGGTTTTAGCTACGGAGGCTTATGGGTTATCATTTGAGTAGTTTATTTTCTAGCACTGAGGTTATTGGTATGATGATTAAAAATAGTGCGAAGTATAAGATGGAGGCAGCCCGCTGGATTGGGTGTTTAGCTGTTAACTAATTTTTTGTGGGATCAAGGCCCGCCTATCTAGTAGTAAAGCCTTAGCTTAATTAAAGTGTCTGGTTTGCATTCAGGAGATGTGTATTAGTGTTACACAGGTTTTATGGTGGCAGAAGCTAGGGGAGTATAACCCCTGTTTAGGGCTTTGAAGGCCCTTGGTTTGGTTTAATCCTAAGCTTCTATAGTAGTATTGGGGTTAATGGTAGTATTAGGATTGATATTGGAAGTGTAGTGGTTAGTAGTAATGTATTTGTTGTTTGTTTAAACCGTCATTTATGTTTTGTTGTTGTTGTGTTTGGGGATAGGGTGATTGTTGAGGTATAGCTTAATCGTAGGTAAAAAAATAGGCTAAGGAGGGCCGATATGGCTATAATTGTTGCTGCTGTGGTTAGATTTTGAGTTGTGAGTTCTTCTAGGATTAGTCATTTTGGTATGAACCCTGTTAGTGGGGGAAGTCCGCCAAGGGATAGTAAAATAAGTATTGTTATGGAGGTGGTTGTTGGGGAAGTTGTTCATGCGGTTGCTATGTCATTGATATTTTTGGAGTTTAGTAGTACTAGTGTATAGAATATTGAGGTTGTTATTAGTAGATAAAGTACTAGGTTTAGTAGTATGATATTGGGTATAATTGTAACAATTGTAGCTATTCAGCCTAGGTGGGCAATCGATGAGTAGGCTATGATTTTTCGTGTTTGAGTTTGGTTTAGTCCTGCTCAACCTCCTGTTATTGATGATACAAGTCCTATTGTTAGTAGGATTGTGGTTGATAAGTTGTTGTGGGTTTGAATGATTAGGGCTATTGGGGCTAGTTTTTGTCAGGTTGTAATGATTATGGCTGTTTTTATGTTTGATCCTTGTAATACCTCTGGTAATCAGAAGTGCATGGGAGCTAGACCTAGTTTTATTGCTAGGGCCATTGTTAGTAGTGTGTTTGCGGTTGTATTTGTGGAATTAATAATATCTCAGGTTCCTGTTTGTCATGCGTTTATGGTACTTGCAAATAGAATTGTGGCGGAGGCAGCTGCTTGTGTTATGAAGTATTTTGTTGCAGCTTCTGTTGCTCGAGGATGATGTTGTTTGGATACTAATGGAAGGATGGCTAAGGTATTTATTTCTAGTCCGATTCAGGCTATTAGTCAGTGGTAGCTTGATGCTGTGATAATAGTGCCTGTAGCTAGACTTGATATTAGGATTGTAGTTGTTGTTGGGCTCATTAGTAAGGGAAGGGTTTAAACCAACATTTTCGGGGTATGGGCCCGATAGCTTAAGTTAGCTGACTTTACTAGAAGGTAGTATAATGAAGTGCTGAAGATTTTGAGTCTTTATGTGCGGGTTCAAGTCCTGTTCTTCTAAGGAAGTGAGAGGACTTGAACCTCTGTTGTTTACTCTATCAAAGTAATCCCTAGTCTTCGGGCACACGTCCTTGGGTCTATTGTTGTGGTGGTAGGCTAAATGTTGAGATTGGAAGAGCTGTATGTCATAGGCATATGGCTAGGGTTAGTGGCAAGAATTGTTTTCATAGTAGGTGTATGAGTTGGTCATATCGGAATCGTGGGTATGATGCGCGAATTCATAGAAATCCGATTGTTAATAGTGTTGTTTTTACTATTAGGTTAATTGGGAATAATTCTGGTTGTGTGGAGCATCCTGGGCTAATGAATAGAATACATGACAGTGTGTTTATTATTATAATGTTAGCGTATTCTGCGAGAAAAAATAGGGCGAAGGGGCCTCCTGCATATTCTACGTTAAACCCCGATACGAGTTCTGATTCCCCTTCTGTTAAATCGAAGGGAGCACGGTTTGTCTCTGCTAGTGTTGATACATATCATATTATTATTAATGGTCAGGATGTCATTAGTATTCATATGTTTTCTTGTGCTGTTAGTATGGTTTTTAATGAAAATCCCCCTGCCAGGATGACTACGGATAGTAGGATAATTCCGAGGGTTACTTCGTATGAAATTGTTTGTGCTACTGCACGTAGGGCTCCGATTAGTGCGTATTTTGAGTTTGATGCTCAGCCGGACCATAGAATGGAGTATACTGCGGTGCTTGAAAGTGCTAGTATAAATAGTAGTCCTAGGTTTATGTCAGTTATTGCGTGTGGTATTGGGATTGGGGTTCAAATTAATATCGCAATAAATAGGGCCATAGAAGGAGTTAAGATGAATAGGGTTGGGGAGGATGTTGATGGTCGTACTGGTTCTTTGGTAAATAGTTTTACTCCGTCTGCAATTGGTTGTAGAAGTCCGTATGGGCCGACTACGTTTGGGCCCTTACGTAGTTGTATATATCCTAGTATTTTTCGTTCTAGTAGGGTGAGGAAAGCTACGGCAATTAGGATTGGGATAATATATAGTAGTGGATTTAGGATGTGGTTTATGATTAGTGTCATGGTTAGGGAGAGGATTTGAACTTCTGTAAGAAAGATTTTAGGTCTTTTGCATAAACCTGACTCTGCCACCCTAACTAAGTCCGTTGTCTCCGGACTGGTTTTGTTGTTTAAGCTTCAGTTGTCTTTAGCTTATTGTTTAGGACGTGTTTTTAACATGGGTCCTGTTTTCTTGGTCCTTTCGTACTGAAGAAAACAACAGCATAGATAGAAACCGACCTGGATTTCTCCGGTCTGAACTCAGATCACGTAGGACTGTTAATCGTTGAACAAACGAACCTTTAATAGCGGCTGCACCATTTGGGTGTCCTGATCCAACATCGAGGTCGTAAACCTTCTTGTCGATATGGACTCTTGAAGAAGATTGCGCTGTTATCCCTGGGGTAACTTGGTTCGGTGATCAGTTTTACTGGGTCAATATTTGCTTTGACTTGTTAGTCTTGGTAAGATTTATGTTCTTTATGCTCGGAAGTTTTTCTTTGTTCCGAAGTCGCCCCAACTTAAAACTTTTGGCCATTGGTGTTACGTTGTTTGTATGTTTTGGCGGTGAGTTTAAAGCTCCACAGGGTCTTCTCGTCTTATGTAATTATGCCAGCTTTTGTACTGGCAGATCAGTTTCACTGATTTGTCAAAGGAGACAGATTAGTCCTCATTTAGCCGTTCATACAGGTCCCTATTTAGGGGACAAGTGATTACGCTACCTTTGCACGGTTAGGATACCGCGGCCGTTTAATGATTCACTGGGCAGGCGTTGCCTTTAATACTTGGTGGGCTAAAGGTTATGTTTTTGGTAAACAGTTGGGATTAATAGTTGCCGAGTTCCTTCTTTGACTGTATATCTTTCTGTTTAGCACTCCTGTGTCGGTGTAACAGGTTTGGTAATACTTGTTGTTTTATTGTATTTTTCTGTTAATCTTCAGTAGGTTTTCTATTGCTGATTTACAGGTGTGTGGTAGAGATTAGTTCTTGTTACTAGTTCTAGCATTAGTTCTTCTATATTTTTATAGATTAGCGCTGATTTGTTGGCATGAGATTGTTTTTATTTTTGGGATTTTTGTATGGTAGTGCTATGACGCTGTTTTTATGGGTGGCTGCTTTAAGGCCTACTGGTGGGGTTAATTATGCTGTCTCTTTGCTTTGGGTTGTGTCCCAGTTCAATGGGGCTGTACCCCCATTGAGTATATCTTAAATTAAGGTAAAACCGTTGTTGTGGTGTAAAAAATTTAAGGTCGAACTTAGGTTCATTTATCAGGCAACCAGCTATCAACAAGTTCGGTAGGTTTTTCACCACTACCTTATAGTCTTCCCACTCTTTTGCTACAGAGACGGGTTGATCCTATTGATTGCTTTAAGGTAGCTCACTTGATTTCGGGGGAACAGGCTGGGTCTCCATGTCTGTTTAGTTCTTGCTGGACCATGATGCAATAGGTACAAGTGTTAGTCTTTGCTTTTTTGGGCTTGTGTGTTTCATTGTTTTTCATTTTTCCCTTGCGGTACTTTATCTATAGCTCCGTACAGTTGATGTTCAATCGCCTTTACTAGTCTAGGTCAAATGGTTTGTTTTGTTAATGTAGGTTTTGTGGTGTTGGTTGGGCTTGATTTTGGGCGCAAAAAGGTTAGTTTTTCTCTAACATTTTTCAATTGTAAGCTGAATGCTTTGTTTTAAGCTACTTTTTGATTCCAAGCACACTTTCCAGTGCGCTTACCATGTTACGACTTGCCTCATCTTAGTGTTTGTTGTTTTTTATGTATTAGGAGTTTTTGTGTGATGAGGGTGACGGGCGGTGTGTGCGCGCCCCAGAGCGGGTTTAAAATTGGCTTTCTTGCTAATTTTACTGTTAAATCCTCCTTTAGGAGCCGGTTTCACGGTTCCATGCCGTATTTTTTAATTTAAAAAATGTAGCCCATCACTTCCAATTTATTAGCTACACCTTGACCTGACGTTCTTGTGTTGGACTTTTTTACTTACTGTTCCTTCCTCATGGAGTAAGTTGGCGACGGCGGTATATAGGCTGAAAGGGCTAAAATTGGTGAGGTTTATCGTGGAGTATCGATTACAGGACAGGCTCCTCTAAGTTGATTTGGGGCACCGCCAAGTCCTTTGAGTTTTAAGTTTTTCACTCGTAATTTTCTGGCGGATACTAGTGTAGTAGAGTATCGTATTGACGACTAAGCATAGTAGGGTATCTAATCCTAGTTTGTTTCTTAGTTTTCGTGGGTCAAATCACCTGTGTGGTAAAAGTATTTGGTTTCATTTAGCCTGTGTTTTACGGTTAGGCTATGGTTTAACTTTTAATGTGTGGTGAGATTCTAGCCACTATTTACGCCGGCATCTGCTGCTTTGGGCCCTTCGTATAACCGCGGTGGCTGGCACGAGGTTGACCGGCCCTCATTAATCATAACTAAGTCAGGCTTAAGGGGTTGTTAGTTCGCCTATTGCTTAATGTTTATCACTGCTGTAGGCCCGTGTGGGTGTGGCGTAGCTTGGTGTTTTGGGCTGATGTTCGTGCCTGATACCTGCTCCGTTTGTACTTTTAGGGCATAGTTCACTGGTATGCGGATGCTTGCATGTGTAATTTTGATTAAAAGTAGCAGTAAGTTTAGGACCAAAACTTTATGTTTTTGGGGATTTTTTCAGTCCCATTGCGGCATTTTCAGTGCCGTGCTTTATGTAGTTAAGCTACAATAACATGTATATATATATATATATATATATATATTATGAAAAATCTTGTGTGCAATCGTCATGTTGCCGTAGAATTAATAGTATAATATATATATATAGTTATGGTTCACTTACAATCTTGTAGAGTGCTAGAAAAGGCCATAGCGTTCGCCGATAGTTTGTCAGTTTAGTTAAGTCTCGGTTTTGGGGTTTGACGAACAAAAAAAATGATTAAACGGGTAATTATTGGTAGGGGGGTAGGGGGGTTTGCCTTATAAAAAAGTTATAAAATTAATTAATTTATTTGTGTTTGTTCGTTTAGTTCGTTTGTTTTGCTGCCGATTGTCTGAGGTTTTGTTCTTAATTAATTAGTTTTTTTTTCATTTGTTTAAAATTTTATGTCTTACAAGCATTGACTGAATAAATGACATAGCAAGGGGGTGGATGAAGGATATAAACGTGGGCTCAAGTTGGACTGATAAAGGAATCAACCACTCTGAGATGGGCTGTGAGATGCGATAAAATTAAAAAATACCAGTAGCATGGCAAACCAGTTATGCTGGGCATGGGTACGATAGGAATTAACCCATTTACCAAATGCCTCTTAAAGAGGAACGTATGGTGAGATATACTTTAGTGTCCCTGAAACTACAACCAGAGGCCTTGGAAAAAGCCATGAGTGATGCAACCTCACCGTATGGGCCTGAAGCTAGTAATGGAGGGTCTTATGATGGCGGGTTGCTGGTCTCTCGTGAGATGCCAGATAGATATAATATAATTAGGTAGTTCAAGTATCGCTGCCAAGGGAATATGTAAGGCAATAGTCAGGTGGCAATATTCATGCTGAAATACGGTTATGTACGATAATAATATAATGTATTATGTACGATAATAATATTTATTTCTTATGGATATCCGTACTGTGAAAAATATTATGTTAATTAATATTTGTCTTCTTGGGTAAAATTAGAGATTATAATTGTTATTGATATCCGTGGGGAAAATAGGTGAATGCACGATATACATAGTATGTATTGGGTAATAATATAGTATAATGTATATTATGATATGCGTGGGGAAAATAGATGAATGCACGATATACATAGTATGTATTGGGTAATAATATAGTATAATGTACTTATATAATAGGATGATAATTTTTAAGCCGCCGGAGGCGGCTCCGTTATTTAAGGGTAAAAAGCCGCCCGGAGGCGGCTCTGTTATTTAAGGGTAAAAAGCCGCCCGGAGGCGGCTCTGTTATTTAAGGGTAAAAAGCCGCCCGGAGGCGGCTCTGTTATTTAAGGGTAAAAAGCCGCCCGGAGGCGGCTCTGTTATTTAAGGGTAAAAAGCCGCCCGGAGGCGGCTCTGTTATTTAAGGGTAAAAAGCCGCCCGGAGGCGGCTCTGTTATTTAAGGGTAAAAAGCCGCCCGGAGGCGGCTCTGTTACTTAAGGGTAAAAAGCCGCCCGGAGGCGGCTCTGTTACTTAAGGGTAAAAAGCCGCCCGGAGGCGGCTCTGTTACTTAAGGGTAAAAAGCCGCCCGGAGGCGGCTCTGTTATTTAAGGGTAAAAAGCCGCCCGGAGGCGGCTCTGTTACTTAAGGGTAAAAAGCCGCCCGGAGGCGGCTCTGTTACTTAAGGGTAAAAAGCCGCCCGGAGGCGGCTCAATCAGAAGATAGTTTATTTAAAATGCTGGTTTTGGGGACCAGAGAAGGGGGGGTTTGCTCTCTCTTTTGATGTCTCAGGGACATTTTTGTGTCCATCTTTGGTTTACAAGACCAATGCTTTAGGGTTTTAGCTACGGAGGCTTATGGGTTATCATTTGAGTAGTTTATTTTCTAGCACTGAGGTTATTGGTATGATGATTAAAAATAGTGCGAAGTATAAGATGGAGGCTACTTGGCCGATAATGATAAATGGGTGTTCTACTGGCTGTCCTCCAATTCATGTAAGGATAAGTACGTCTGAAATTAGAAGTCAAAATATTATTTGTGATATAGGACGGAATATGGTGCTTCGTTGTTTTGACATGTGTAGAAGGGGGACTAGCATTAAGATTAAAATGGAGAATAGTAGGGCTAGTACACCTCCTAGTTTGTTTGGGATTGATCGTAGGATAGCGTAGGCAAATAGGAAGTATCATTCTGGTTTGATGTGGGGGGGTGTTACTAGTGGGTTGGCCGGTGTGAAATTTTCTGGGTCTCCTAGGAAGTTTGGTGAAAATAGGGCTAGTGTTAGAAGTACAATGGTTAATAGTAAGGCTCCAAGTATATCTTTATATGAGAAATAGGGGTGGAATGGAATTTTGTCTGTGTTTGATGTTAATCCTGTTGGGTTGTTAGATCCAGTTTCGTGGAGAAATAGGAGGTGTATTATTGAAATACCTATGATGGCAAATGGTAGAAGGAAGTGAAAGGTGAAGAATCGGGTTAGTGTTGCGTTGTCAACTGAAAATCCTCCTCAGATTCATTCTACTAGTGTAGTTCCGATGTATGGGATTGCTGATAGTAGGTTAGTGATTACTGTTGCGCCTCAGAAAGATATTTGTCCTCATGGTAGGACGTATCCAACGAAGGCTGTGGCTATTACTAGTAATAGGAGGATAACGCCTAGGTTTCAAGTTTCTTTAAATATGTAGGATCCGTAGTATAGTCCTCGTCCTACGTGCAGGTAGATGCAAATGAAAAATATTGAGGCTCCGTTTGCATGAAGGTTTCGGATTAGTCAGCCGTATTGTACGTCTCGGCAGATGTGTGCTACTGATGAAAATGCGGATGAGATGTCTGCTGTATAATGTATGGCTAGAAAAAGGCCGGTTAGGACTTGAATAATTAAGCATAGGCCCAGGAGTGAGCCAAAGTTTCATCATGCAGAGATATTGGATGGTGTGGGTAGGTCAATGAATGAGTTGTTAACGATTTTAAGTATGGGGTGGGATTTTCGTGTGATTGTCATTAGGTTTTTATAGTTGAATAACAACGGTGGTTTTTCGGATCGCGGGTTTTGGTTTAAGTCCAAATAAAAATAATGACGTATTTTTTGTTCTTGATGTTTTTTTGTTTGGTGTTAGGATTGGCAGCTGTTGCTTCTAATCCTTCTCCGTATTTTGGGGCTGCAGGGTTGGTTATTTCTTCGGGCATTGCGTGTGTGGTGTTGGTAGAGTTTGGTGGTTCTTTTGTGTCTTTAGTTTTATTTCTTATTTATTTAGGGGGAATGTTAGTGGTGTTTGCTTATTCTGTTGCTTTAGCTTCTGATCCATTCCCCGAGACTTGGGGGAGTTGATCTGTTGGGGTTAATTTGGTCGGGTATTTATTGTTTGTTGTTTTATGGATGGTTTTTAGTGTTGACATATTTAGTGGGTATGGGATGATTGGTGAAGATGCTGTTGGCCTGTCCGTGTTGCGTGGTGATTTTTGTGGTGTTTCATTGTTATATTCTGTTGGAGGAGGAGGATTGTTGATTTGTGGGTGAGGTTTATTATTAACGTTGTTTGTTGTGCTGGAGTTGACTCGTGGGCGATCTCGTGGGGGGATTCGTGTTGTTTAAAATTGGATAAGTAGCATTAGTGTTGTTGTGATAATGAATGTAGTAAGGTAGTTTTTTATTAAGCCTTTTTGGGAGGATGCTAGGTTGATTGCTGGTATTTGAGCTGATGATAGTCCTTGCGGTCCTAATTTTTCTAGTCATGAAAGGTCATTTATTTGAGTGGCGAGTTTTTGGCTAGCTTTTAGTGTTGTGTTTGGAGTGTTTCGGTGTAGGGTGTTGAAGAATCCTAATTGGTTTGAGAATTGATGGTATGTGGTTTGTTTAGGTGTTGTTAGTGTGGTGGTGCGGTTTGAGATATCTAGTGCTAGGATAAATCCAGTGATTGTTACAATGATAGCTAGTAATTTAATTGGTGTTGGCATTGTTATTTGGATTGTTTTTGTTGGTAGAATGGTTATTGTTAATAGAAGTCCTGAGATTATTGTACCAATAGCAAGGCGTAAGATTGGGTTAATCAATGTTTTTACGTTTTCGTTGATTGGGGAGATGGGCTTGTATCGCGGGTATTTTATTTGTACGTAGAATGTAATTCGTAGGCTGTAAGCGGCTGTTAATATTGTTGCTAAAATTGTTATTATTAGGGCTCAGGCGTTTAGGTGTGAATTGTTTAGTGTTTCAATGATGGTGTCTTTTGAGTAGAAGCCGGCTAGGAAAGGGGTGCCTATTAGCGCCAGGTTTCCGATTGTGAGGCAAGTTGATGTGATTGGTATAGTGTTTTTGATTCCGCCTATCATTCGGATGTCTTGTTCGTTTGATAGGTTGTGGATAATTGATCCAGAGCATAAGAATAATATAGCTTTGAAGAAGGCGTGTGTTGAGATGTGCATAAATGCTAATTGTGGTTGGTTTAGTCCGATAGTAACTATTATTAGGCCTAGTTGGCTTGAAGTTGAGAAAGCTACAATTTTTTTGATGTCATTTTGGGTTAGAGCACAGATAGCTGTGAATAGTGTTGTTATTGCACCCAGGCAGAGGCATGTTGATAGTGCTACTTTGTTATTTTCTAGAATTGGATGAACTCGAATTAGTAGGAAAATTCCGGCAACAACCATAGTGCTAGAGTGTAATAGGGCTGATACTGGGGTTGGGCCTTCTATTGCTGCTGGGAGTCATGGGTGTAGTCCGAATTGAGCGGACTTTCCTGTTGCGGCCAGAATTAGGCCGAGTGCTGGTACTAGATCATTAAAGTTGTGTAGTAGGGTTTCTTGGATTTGTCAGTTTGATAGGTTTGAGGTCAGTCATGCAATTGTTAGGATTAATCCAATGTCTCCAATTCGGTTGTAGATGATGGCTTGTAGGGCGGAGGTGTTTGCGTCTGCTCGGGAGTACCATCATCCGATTAGTAGGAAAGATATAATTCCGACCCCTTCTCACCCAATAAAAAATTGGAAGAGGCTGTTTGCTGTGATTAGTGTAATTATTGCAATTAAGAAAATTAATAGATATTTAAAGAATTTGTTGATGTGCGGGTCTGAGGCTATATATCAGGTTGAGAATTCTAGGATAGATCATGTGACAAATAGTGCGATGGGGGTAAATGTAAGTGAATATGTGTCTATGATGAAGCTGATTTTGATGTTAAAGTTATTGATTGTTAGTAGTGTTATGTTAGTTAGTATTGTCTCTACTCCGTTGTTAATAAATAGTATTATTGGGATAGTGGTGATGATGCAGGCTATTTGAACTGCTAGTTTGATGTTGTTTGTGTAGGATTGGTTGGTTTTTGTTAGTATGATTGGTGCAGCTAGGATTGTTAGGGCAGTTAATATAGTAGTGGTGTATAAGGAGGTATGCATGTACTTTTACTTGGAGTTGCACCGAGATTCTTGGTTCCTAAGACCAATGGATTACTTTTATCCTTTAAAAGTAAGAGGTCTGAGGATTTTAACTTCAGTGTAAAGAATTAGCAGTTCTTGGTGTTCAATACACCTCTTGGTTTGTAAGAAGTTGTAAGCTTCTGTTTTTAGGGCCACGGCCTAATGTTTTTGTTAAACTATACTAACAGTTGATCAGTCCTGAGATTAGTGCAGGTTTTATAATTAGTAGTGCTAGTGGGGCGATGTGTAGTGTTATTAATAGGTGCTCTCGTGTGTGTGTTGGGTATATGGCTGAGATGTGTGGTGTTAGTTTATTTCGTTGTGTTAT
Organism: Urosaurus nigricauda; assembly: GCA_034509955.1. Lineage (NCBI taxonomy): Eukaryota > Metazoa > Chordata > Lepidosauria > Squamata > Phrynosomatidae > Urosaurus > Urosaurus nigricauda. The sequence goes on from JAOEGL010000234.1 coordinate 24,892, forward strand.
TAGAAACATATGTAGTGAGTATATTGCAGTGATTAGGGTTCCTAGGCCGGTTAATAGAATAGTTGGAGTAGATCAGTTAAATAGTGAAATGATAATGAGTAGTTCTCCTATTAGGTTAATTGAGGGTGGGAGGGCCATATTGGTTAGATTTGCTAAGAGCCATCAGGTAGTTATTAGTGGGAGGATTAGTTGAAATCCTCGAGCAAGAATTAATGTTCGGCTGTGGGTTCGTTCGTAGCTTGTATTTGCTAGGCAGAATAGTATAGAGGATGTTAATCCATGTGCAATCATTAGGATCATGGCTCCAGAGAAGCTTCATGGTGTTTGGATGAGGGTGGCTGCGATTACTAGTCCTATATGACTTACTGATGAATAGGCAATCATTGATTTTAGGTCAGTTTGTCGTATACAGATTGAGCTGGTTATGACAATTCCTCATAGGGAGAGAATTAGAAATGGATAGCATAGTTTTGTTGTTAGTGGGGTGAGTGCTATGGTGATTCGAATAATACCATATCCTCCGAGTTTTAGTAGAATGGCGGCTAGGACTATGGAACCTGCGATTGGGGCTTCTACGTGAGCTTTTGGTAATCATAGGTGTAGGCCATATAGTGGTATTTTTACTATAAATGCTAGTAGGCAGGCGACTCATATTAGTGTACTGGATCAGGTGTGAGTTAGTTGTGGTTGGGTTAGTTGTAGAATGGTAATGGATGAGTGATGATTTTTAGTGTAGAAGAATAGTAGGGCGACTAGTAGTGGGAGAGAGCTTGCTAGTGTGTAGAATAAGAAGTATGTCCCTGCGGTGAGTCGTTCTGCCTGACTTCCTCATCGGGTAATAATAATTAAGGTTGGTACTAGAGTTGCTTCAAATATAATATAGAATAGGATTAGGTTAGTTGTGGAAAATGTAAGAATTAGGAATGTTTGTAGGAGGGCCAGGGTTACTAAGAAAATTCGTTTTCGATGTATCGGCTCTGATTTTAAGTGGTTTTGACTTGCTAGTACTATTAGTGGTAGAAGTCAGCATGATAGTGTAAGTAGTGGGGCTGAGATTGGGTCTACTGTTAAGTATGGGGATGAGAATGTTGGTTCTGTGTTTATGGGGGATTTAAATCATGCAAGGCTTAAAAGTGCTAGTAGTATTGAGTAAGATGAAAAGATGCTGAATGTGTATGTTGGTTTAGTTGTTATAGCGGTTGGGGCAAGTATTAGTGTTGGTAAAATAATTTTTAGCATTGTAACAGGTTTAAGTTTTTAAGGTGGTCATTTCCGTGGGTTCGTGATGTTGCTACTAACAGGGCTAGTCCTGTGCTTGCTTCGCAAGCAGAGAAAGCTAGGAGTATAATTGGGGCTGGTGATATGGTGGGTAAATTAATTGTTGAGAAGAATATGGTGATTGTAATGAATAGGGCTAACATTATTCCTTCAATACATAGTAGGGCCGAGACAAGATGTGTTCGATGTATAGAGAAGCCTATAATGCTTAGGGCAAATGTTGTATTTAAGGTAAAATGTATTGGTGACATATGAGTATTTGGTTAGTAGGCCAAATTTGTTAAGTCGAAATTAACTGTCTTGATTAGACTAATACTCAATTCTGCTCATTCAAGGCCCCCTTGCGATCATTCGTATGCTAAGCCTAGTGTGAGTAGGAGGAGGATTGCTGTGACTAATAGTATGGTTTCTGTTGGGTTGGTCAGGTTTGTAGCTCATGGAAGTGGAAGTAATAGTGCGATTTCTAAGTCAAAAAGTAGGAATAGGATTGCTACTAGGAAGAATCGTAATGAGAATGGTAGTCGTGCAGTTCCAAGTGGGTCAAATCCACATTCGTATGGTGAGAGTTTTTCTGTGTCTGGGTAAAGTTGTGGTAGTCAGAAGCTTACTAAAATGAGTAGTATTGAGGTTGTTAAGGATATTAGTAGTATTGTTGAAAGGTTCATTGTTCTTTCTTAAGTTTATATTAAGTCTTAGTGAGTGGAAGTCACTTGTACTGGTTGATACTAAAAGAACAGGATCCTCATCAGTAAATTGAGAC
>JAOEGL010000235.1:0-26455 GCA_034509955.1 Urosaurus nigricauda
ATTGTCTCCAAACCAAATATGCGTGATCTTATATATGATCTCTTCCACCAGAATGGTGCTGGCTAGACACTGGAAATCTAGCACAATGCCTTGCATAGATGAATGGAAGTTAAGGGTAGCTGAACTATGGAACATGGACAGACTATCAATGTAATTATCAGGCAAACCTATTCAAGATTATGAGGAGAAATGGAAGGATGGAGTTACCGCATAGTATTAATGCTTATATTTTTCCAATGATGACCTGCTTACCTTAAGATACAGATAAAGAAATTGTAATTGTATATAAGAATAACAAATATCCTAACTTTTATTTTCTTTTTCTATCTCAGTAACCACCGATAATATATATATATGGGTACATGGACATGTATACATATGTTTATGTTTTTATATATATATATATATATATATATGTTTACGGGTGTATGTGTACATATACATATGTCTATATTGTTTCTACTATATCAAGTTTCTATTTGATTTCAATCGTTAACCCACCTATTATTTGATATCTGGTGGTTAAATTTATTGTATACGCACACAGTTGATATAAGATGTAATGTTCAATACAAGATTTTACTGTTATAGTATGGAAATATCAATCAAAAATATCATTAAAAAAAATAAAAAGAAAGACAGCAATAGATGTGATTTCCATGTTAGTGGGTTGGCGAATCTGCTCTGTCTTATAGTCTGAACTTTCTGTGGTGCTGACTCTATCTTGGAACTGGGCTCCAGCACCATCGAAGAAAACCTGGAGGAAATTCAACGTCAAATAACATGGAAGCCACAGTCTGTCATAGTGTACATGAATTGTATGATATATGATTTTTGTTTTGATTTGGTCTGTCCTGAATTTCCCAGTTCCACTAAATGACCCCAAGATCAAGCAATAAGAGAGAAGGAGGAAAACTCTTTCTCCTTCCACCTTCTCCACGCCATGCAGAAACTGATGCACCTCTTTCATGGTCATGCTTATTCCCAGTTTTGCTCCTTAAACAAAACAATGGTTGTAAATTTTCACAAAAGACATATTATTTGGGTGGCAGTCCAAGAAAAATCCTCTGAGGAAAGTGCCCTAAATTCCTTTTAGTGGGCATACAGGCTGGGTGTTTTTTTCATCCACAGTTGTACGAAGGGGGTAACCTATAGGACAAAACTCCTATTAACAAATCTTATCAAGAAAACATAAGATAGGTTCCCCTTGGGCCACTATGAATAGGAAAAGACTTAAAGTCACACACCAACAACACTGTAAGAGTACCACAGTCCCATGAGATCAGGTATTTTTCTTATACCATGGAGCAAATGAAACCTGGGAGGCTAAGCAGTGGGGTAGCACCTTCTGCACGCCATCTTCCTGACCCTTCCAAGTTTCTACAGGCTCAGGCCAATGCAACTGCTTCGTTTCTACAGACTCAGACCTCAAAGGGGTGAGCAAGATGGATAAATCATTTGGAGCGGAGAGCAAGACAGATGACTTGCCAGATGTCAAGAGTCCAAGCTATCAGAAATGGAGGTCCCAGATCATCAAAGAGGATCCAAGGGAAGAATACGAAGGCTTGAGGTTGGTATTTAATCCAAAGAATCCTTAACTCGTCCTGTGAATTAAAATAATGCTAAAGAAAGTCTCAAAGCACCTTTGCATGGGGTGATGGCATCTAAGACACTGGGAGTCACAGGTTCCCCCATAGTGGATTCCTGGCAAGTGTAACACAGCCATTGTAATATTAGCTGGGAGTTCTTAGCCAACAACCTCTTCAGGGCGAGTAGGGTTGCAAAGTAAAAATAAGTAGTGTAAAAGTACTGCAGTGAGGAATATCTTAAACTTTTCTGTTTAACTCTTTGGCAGGAGATGTTCAAGGAGAGCATGGAAGGTCTCCTGAACATTGGGGCTTTAGTTGGCCGAAAGAGTTTTAGAAGAAATCAGAAGCAACTTTTTAGTTTTTCTAGGATTTTCAAAAACTAGAGGTGCAACATCCAAGCATCCAGGGTGGGATCTGTCACTCTATTGAATGGTTGGAGGGAAGCCTGCATGGACCGGCTGCAGGTGGTAGGACTGCCGAGTGCCCCATCCCAGGACACTAAGCATCTTGGTTTTTTCCTTTCCCAGCTTCCCTCCTGAGTCAGACACCGGAGACGATGAGCTGGAGGAGAAGTTTGAGGCTGAAATGACACCCTTGACTAAGTGTCTTCAGAACTTCTTTGTACCATACAAAGGTAAATAAATGATCTATGCTCCCTCAGCCTGCTGGTGGATTAAGCCTTGGAGGTCTATATGACAGAGGTTTGAAGCAACCTCCTGAATACCTATTTGACTTTCCAGGTTGGTTCCTTGGCTGAGCTTTGAGGTTCCCCAATTGTGTTTCTGTGCCAGCTAAGTTGGAAATTTTCAACTGGCAGAAATTATGCAAACTATGTACCTGTGTTTTCACAGTTGACTGATGTTTCTCGTCATGTGCTAGAGTTGGCTTGGGGTAGAGCATATACACACCCATTGACCCTAGCACATTATGAGGGCATCGCAGCTGCACAGCGCCGTATAGAGAGCATGCGCAGCTGGTATCTGCCGCTGTGCAGCTGTGATGTAATAGAGGCGCCCTATAGTGCTTTTTCTGATTTTTCTGAAGTCACAAGCCCGCTTTTTGGGGCTCCTTTTTTTTTGTCCGCACCTTTGCCACTCAGTGCAGTTGCTGTTACTAAGGTTCGGACTAAAAAGAGGTATCGCCAGACCGCCCTTTTTGGGAGGTGTGTAAAGCCCCTATATCTGCTAACCCAGGGGTGTGCAATGCCTAGGGATGCTCTTCTCTAGACTATGGAGGAATGCAGACCACAAACACTCCTCTGGCAACACTAATACTTTGAGAAGGAAGAAAATTGGCAAATTGTGATTTTGGTTCTTCATTTGTCTGTCCTGATTTTCCCAGCTCCAATAAATGACCCTAAGATCAAGTAATAAGAGAGAAAGAGCAAAACTGTATCTCCTTCCACTTTCTCCACCCCATTCACAAATTGATGCTCCTCTTTCATGGTCATGCTTATTCACAGTTTTGCTCCTTAAAAACACAACGGTTGTACAATTTCACAGAAGGCATATTACTTGGGCAGCAGTCCAAGAAAAATCCTCCCAGGAATGTGCCTTTAACTGGTTTTCCTAGGCAGAGAGGCTGGTGGGTTTTTTCATCCACAGTTATACAGTGGAGGTGGTCAATGACAAACCTCCTATGAATAAATCGTGCCAAGAAAACATAAGATAGGTTCACCTTGGGCCACCATGAATAGGAAAAGACTTCAAGGCACACCCCAACAACATTGTAAGAATATCACAATCCCATGAAGCAAATGATACCACAATCTTATACCATACAGCAAATGATACCTGGGAGGCTAAGCAGTGAAGTATCACCTTCTGCAAGCCATTTTCTTGACCCTCGGGCCAATGAAACTGATTCGTTTCCACAGATTCACACTTCAATGTGATGAGCATGATTGAAAAGTCATCTGGAGAAGAGAAGAAGACAGACTGGTCAAAATATATAAAGAGTCCAAAGTTCATACGGAAGCCCAAGAGCATCCAAAATAACCCAGAGGAAGGATCTGAAATCAGGAGGTTGGTATTTAATCCAAGGGCCCATGGAAGATGTGCCTGTTTCTTTCATTATTTGTCCCCTGTTCCTGCATCAATGTCAGGATCCAATGTATCCTTCACTCTTCCAGTTAATTAAAATATAATAATGCTAAAGAAAGTTTCAAAGCACCTTTGGATGGGGTGATGGGAGTCTCAGGTTACCTTGTAGTGGATTCCTGGCAAATGTAACACAGCCAATATTATTATTCTTATTATTATTGTTACTTTTATTATTATTAGTATTATTATTATTATTATTATTATTAATTATTTCTCGCCCTCTGCTCTATAGGACACGATTGGAGCGGAGTACAACAAGATTAAAACATGCAGAATTAAAATTTATCAACAACCCATTCCTAACCACCCATCTCTTAAAAATAAATTAAATTAGCAATGATTTAAAACCACGACAAAATTAAAAGCATAATTCATCCTCGACAGTTCTTAATTGAGGAAAGAGATAGCACCAAGCAAGGGGTCAGGTTGGATTGATAGATCCAGTTTTGGAGCCGGGATCTAAGAGGTTTCAGGAAAGGCCTGCCGGAAGATATGCATCTTCAGAGCTTATTTAAAGCAATCAAGCGATGTTATAAGTCGCATTTCAACCGGCAGACCATTCCAAAGTTTGCGAGGGGTAGCGGAAAAAGTCCTCCAGGAGGTCTGCGACAGTTTAGTTTTCACAGGCTGCAACAGATTCCTCCCAGAGGATCGAAGTGTGTGTGCGTGGGGGGGGGGGTGCATACAGGGAGAGTCGGTCCCTGAGATGTTAGACCCAAGCCATTGTACTATCAGCTGGGAGTTCTTAGCCAACAACCTCTTCAGGGCCACCGTTTGCCCCAGCTGTCTTTGAAGAGAGGTAGGCATGGATTTGGTGGAGATCTCTGATAGCTCTTGCCACCTTTTTCTTCTAACACCACAAGTTTATTAAGTCCTGCATGAAGTTTGGCGTTCCCTTGAAGCGACAAGTGCCTTTGGGTATTTTCAAAGACACTTGGTAGCGGGTTTCATTAGGAACTGCTGTTGTTATTGAACTTACTGTTGTGATAGAAACCTTTACTTCTATTCCACTCCAGTCCTCCCCCCAAAAAACAGTACTCTGGGAAATTTACAAATCGAGCCAGGAAGACCCAATACGATTCAAAGATAGCAGATGGAATGGCACGAGACTATAAAAAACATCAGAAAAAGTCAGGGCACATTAGTTAAGTATAATAATAAAAAGATTTAGAAGTGTTTGAAAGTTAGAAAACGTAGTGTAAAATTACTGCAGTGAGGAATATCTTAAAGTTTTCTTTTCACTTTTTGGCTGGAAATGTTTAAGGAGAGCATGGAAGGTCTCCTGATGATTGTGTTTTTAGTTGTCCCAAAGAGTTTTAGAAGAAATCAGAAGCAACTTTTTAGTTACTTCTGGTGTTTTCAGAAACCAGAGGTGCAACATCCAAGCATCCAGGTTTGTTCTTTACCTTGGAAATATTTAGAGGCAGGGACGCCTGCATGGACAGGATGCAGATGGTAGGACTGCTCAGTGCCCCATCCCAGGACACTCAGCATCCTGGTTGTTTCCTTTCCCAGCTCCAGTCCTGAGTCTGTCACCCGGGATGCTGAGGTGCAGGACAAGGTGGAGGCTGATCGGAAACCTTTGGGGGAGAACAGCTGTAAATCGGCCATGATCGATATAGAAGAGGATGTGACACAAAACCAAGGAGAAGGTAAATAAAGGAGCTGTGATCCTTCCGCCGGCTGCTGGATTAGGCTTTGGGGGGGGGGGTGTATGTGGCAGAAGTTTGGAACAACCTGCACTATAGCTCTTTTTCACTTTCCAGCTTGGTTTCCTGGCTGAGTTTCAGGTTCCTCGGTTGTGTTTCTGTGCCAGCTAAGTTGGAATTCTTCAACTGACAGAAATTATGCAAAATATGAACTTGTATTTTTACAAGTTACACCATTTCTACCAACCCAGGGGCGTGCAATGCCTGGTGATGCTCTTCTGTAAACAGCCATGGAGGAATGCAAAGCACAAAAACTCCTCTGGCCACCCTAACATTTTGGAAAGAAAATGGCAAATTGTGATTTTTGTTTTCCATTTCTTTGCCCTGAATTTCCCAGCTCCACTAAATGACCCCAAGATCAAGCAATAAGAGAGAAGGAGGAAAACTGTATCTGCTTCCACCTTCTCCACCCCATGCAGAAATTGATGCACCTCTTTCATGGTCATGCTTATTCATGGCTGTACATTTTCAAAGAAGACATATTATTTGGGTGGCAGTGCAAGAAAAATCCTACCAGGAACGTGCCCTAAACTAGTTTTCCTAGGCATAGAGGCTGGTGGGTTTTTTCATGCACAGTTAGACAGTGGAGTTGGTCTATGACAAACCTCCTATTAACAAATCTTGTTAAGAAAAGATAGGATAGTTTCCCCTTGGGCTGCCATGAATAGGAAACAAACTTGAAGTCGCACTCCAGCAACTTTATAAGAATGTGACAATCCCATGAGATGAGGTATTTCTCTTATACCATGGAGCAAATGATACCTGGGAGGCTAAGCAGTGGGGTAGCACCTTCTGCAAGCCATTTTCCTGACCCTTCTTAGTTTCTACAGGCTCAGGCCAATGCAACTAATTCATTTTTACAGGCTCAGACCTCAAAGGGTTGAAAAAGATGGACAACTCATCTGGAGCAGAGAGCAAGACAGATGACTTGCCAGATATCAAGAGTCCAAACTTTCAGCAATGGAGGTCCCAGATCATCCAAGATGACCCAATGGAAGAATATGAAGGCTTGAGGTTGGTATTTAGTCCAAGGGCCCAAGGCAGAGGTAGCTGTTTCTTTTTTTATTTCTTCCCTATTCCAGCATCTCTGTCGGGATCCAATGTATCCTTAACCCATCCTGTTAATTAAAATATAATAATGCTAAAAAAGCTATCTCAAAGCACCTTTGCACAGAGTGATGTGATATAATTCTAAGGAAGTCACAGGTTCCCCCATCTTGGATTCCTGGCAAATGTAACACAGCCTTTGTAATCTCATTGGGAGTTCTTAGCCAACAACCTCTTCAGGGCCACCATTTGCCCAAGCTGTCTTCGAAGAGAGGTAGGCATGGATTTGGTGGAGATCTCTGATAGGTCTTGCCACCTTTTTCTTTTAACACCACACGTTAATTAAGTCCTTCATGAAGTTTGGAGTTCCCATGAAGCGGCTAGTGCCTTTCGATATATTGGGCTATGCTGAGAATCTGGTTTCATTAGGCACTGCTGCTGTTATTGAATTTACTGTCGTGATAGAAACGTTTACTTCTATTCTTCTCCCCCCCCCCCCCAAAAGAAGGACTCTGGACAATTCACAAATAGAGGGAGGAACACCGAATATTACTGAAAGATACGAGAAGGAATTGTATGAAACAATTCATAATATCGGGGGGAAATCAGAGCACAACAGCTAAGAGTAATAATAAATTTTTTAAAGAGGGGTTTCAAAGTAAGAATAAGTACTGTAAAACTACTGCAGTGAGGGATATCTTAAACTTTTCTGTTTAACTTTTTGGCAGGAGATGTTCAAGGAGAGCATGGAAGGTCACCTAATCATTCTGTTTTTAGTTGTCCCAAAGAGTTTTAGAGGAAATCAGAAGCAACTTTCTAGTTTTTTCTAGTATTTTCAAAAACCAGAGGTGCAACATCCAAGGATCCAGGGTGGGATCTGTGACTCTATTGAATGGTTGGATGGACGGGCTGCAGGAGGTAGGACTGCTCAGTGCCCCATCCCAGGACACTCAGCATCCTGGTTGTTTCCTTTCCCAGCTTCCCTCCTGAGTCTGTCGCCAGAGAAGATGAGCTTGAGGAGAAGTTTGCGGCTGAAATGACACCTTTGACTAAGTGTCTTGAGAACTTCTTTGTACCGTACGAAGGTAAATAAATGACCTATGCTCCCTCAGCCTGCTGGTGGATTAGGCCTTGGAGGTCTATATGGCAGAGGTTTGGAGCAACCTCCAGAGATACCTATTTGAATTTCAAGGTAGGTTCCTTGGCTGAGCTTTGAAGTTCTCCAGTTGTGTTTCTATGCCAGCTAAGTTGGGATTTTTCAACTGGCAGAAATTATGCAAAATATGTACCTGTGTTTCAACAACTGACACCATCTCTGCTAAGCCAGGAGTGTGCAATGCCTGGGGTTGCTCTTTTGTAGACCATGGAGGAATGTTAACCACAAACACTCCTCTGGCCACCCTAACATTTTGGAAAGAAGAAAATCGGCTAATTGTGATTTTGTTTTTTCTTTTCTCTGGCCTGAATTTGCCATTTCCACTAAATGACCCCAAGATCAAGCAATAAGAGAGAAGGCGGTAAATCTTTCCACCTTCTTCACCCAAAATTGATGCACCTCTTTCCTGGTCATGCTTATTCACAGTTTTGCTCCTTAAAAACATAATGGTTGTAGATTTTCACAGAAGACATAGCACTTGGGCAGCACTCCAAGAAAAATCCTTCCAGGAAGGTGCCCTAATTTTGTTTTCGTAGGCATAGTGGCTGGTGGGTTTTTTCATCCACAGTTATATGGTGGTGGTGGCCTATGACAAACCTCCTATGAATCAATTATGTCAAAACATAAAATAGAGAAAGACTTGAAGGCACATGCCAACAACATTGCAAGAATATTATGATCCCATGAGATCAGGTATTTCTCTTTAACCAGGGAGGAAATTGTACCTGGGAGTGTAACCAGTGGAGCAGCAACTTCTGCAAGCCATCTTCCTCATCCTTCTTAGTTTCTACAGGCTCAGGCCAATGAAACTTCTTCATTTCTACAGGCTCAGACCTCCAAATGATGAGGAAGACAGATCAATCATCTGGAGAGGAGAGGAAGACAGATTACTCAAAACATTTAAAGAGTCCAAAGTTTAAATGGAAACCCAAGAGCATCCAAAATAACCAAATGGAAGGAACAGAAGTCAGTAGGTTGGTATTTATTTCAAGGGCCCAAGGTAGAGGTGCCAGTTTCTTTCTTTATTTCTCCCCTATTCCAGCATCTTTGTCAGGATCCAATGTATCTTTAACTCATCCTGTTAATTAAAATGTAATAATGCTAAAGAAAGTCTCAAAGCACCTTTGGATGGGGTGATGGGATCTAATACTAAGGGACTCGCAGATTCCCCTATAGTGGATTCTTGGCAAATCTAGCCCAATCCCACTGCCCCATCCCAGGACACTAAGCATCCTGGTTATTTCCTTTCCCAGCTCCAGCCTCGAGTCCGTCTCCCAAGAGTCTTTACTGGTAGACAAGTTTGTGGCTCATAACAGCTATGTGTCTGTCGTGAAAGAAAATGAAGTTCAGGTGACCCACGACAACCCCACAGAAGGTAAATAAAGGACCTATGCTCCTTCAGCCATCTGGTGGAGAAGGCTTTGGAGCTCTATGTGGCAGAGGTTTGTAGCAACCTCCCCAATACCCATTTGAATTTCCAGGTTGGTTCCTTGGCTGAGCTTTCAGGTTCCACAATTGTGTTACTAAGTTGTAATCCTTCAACTGGCAGAAATTATGCCAAATATGTCCCTGTGTTTGTACAATTGACACCATCTCTGCTAGCCCAGGAGTATGCAATGCCTGGGGATGCTTTTCTGTAGACCATGGAGGAATGGAAACCAGAAACACTCCTCTGCCCACCTTAGCATTTTAGAAGGAAGAAAAATGGCAAATTGTGTTCTCCAGAAGCCTCTGGCGAAGGGAACCTCGCATTTGAATGGGGATGCAGGGCTGCATTGAGCATAGGAGAGCTGCCTGGGTCCATGATTTCCCCCAACGCAGCAGATGTCAGCAAATTCCAAGAAGAGTGAGGTTGCAAAAAACAAAAGATGCAAACAAATGGATAACTGCCATCAAATTGACTACTAGGGAACTTTTTAAAAGTTTACAATGAAAACAACAAATATTTATTTATATCCTGTCCCTCTGGGTGAGCAATCAGGGAATAAAGCATGAAGATAGTTCGACCTGATATACCCTATATCAAGATCTTCACTTACTTTTGCTGAGGTATAAGTGTATTCATTTGCTGGGAGGTGCTTAATGCTTTTGTTTTTTTTTAAAAAAAAATTTTTAGAAGTAGGCCAGGATGAAGAAATAGAGGAGAATGAAGAATTGGGGATAAGAACAACAGCAGACTCACCAGAATGTGGGAAGAAGAAGAAAAAGAAAAGGCGTTGCAAAGCAAAAGGTAAATAAGCTTTTGCAAAGCAGAGTAAATGGGCCAGCAAACTCAGAATTTACACATATTATCGTGGAATGTTAAAGGTCTGTACGAAAAAACAAAAGGAAAGAGATTTTCCATCTCCTCATAAAGAAAAAATATGACATTTTTTGTCTTATGAAAAGTTAAAAGAGGAAAATGGGAATATAAATTGGTTTCTATACAGTCAATTCTATTAGAGGTATAAAACCAACAAAGAGGTATAAAAAGAAACAAAGAGGGTTCTGAAATTCTAATACTAACATGGAAGATATTTTATTGTTATCAGACCAAAAGATGCTCTCTAAGGTATACAAGAAGCTACTAAAATGGAAGACGGAGGATCAAATAGTAAAAGATGCCATGATCAAAAGGGAGCCAAATTGTTGGAGGGTGATTGAACTAGAACAATGGGAGAAATCCTGGAACAGAAGGTTAAAATACTCCCTATCCCAAAATGTGAAGGAGAACTAAGATCAAATTCTGTATAGATGGCATCTATCCCAGATAAAATAACTAGGTTATATAATACTGGTAAGCGAGAATGTTGGAAATACAACCTATTATCATTTGTGGTGGTCTTGCAATAGAGCCTGTAAATTTTGGAAAGAAATACAAAGGGAAATTTTATAATATTCTGGGAATCAAATTAAAACTTGAAGGTGAGGTTATGTTATTAAATATATCCCAGGAAGATCAAGAAAAAAAGTTTTGTAAAACTGTGTTTTAAATGTTAACAGCTGCCAGATCTCTTTATGCCAGGTACTGGAAAATTGATAAGAAAATAGATATGGAAGAGTGGTTTGCTAAACTATAGGAAATGATAGAATTAAACTGATTCTCATCCAAACTGAAACATGAAAGTAATTTCAAATGGAGAGAAGGATGGGAAAAGGTATTGATGTCTATGGCACAGAAATGGGAGAAGGTGGCAACTTTGGCAACAAGCCTAAGTGAAAATATTTGATCCTGATAAAGATGTTTAGTTTCAACTGTAGAAATTCCAGTAAATTGTGGAAAAAATTTGAAAGCTTACAAATCCATGGATAAATAAAGGGAAATCATGCGGGGGGGGGGGGAGGGAGAGAAAAGATTACTAAGTTGCAAAATACTATGTAATATTACCATGTGCACCCTGATCTGGATTTAGCAATTCTTTAAACCTCTTCAAAGGATTTTTTGTTGTTGTTGTTGATTAAAGTTATAAGCACGGGAGGTAAGAGAAGAATATTTCTGTGGTCATACAATGCCACAGAAAAAGATAAGATAGTAATCTAGATAAATTTCTTTGGGAATTAGGGGGAAGGGAAGTAGAGAAAAAGAAACCTGTGAATGAAAGAATGCAAAAAAATTATGAAGGAATGGGAACTGGGATAAAAATGCTTTATGTTTTATAGATGTCACAGTTTTTTAATCATTTATATTCAAATATGAATCAATAAAATTTATTTAAAAATGTTTTACAGCCAATGGACCGGAAAAGGAGAAAAATCCCTTTACCAATTTGTCCAAAACCAAAGGCCCTACCGGATATATAGATCCTTTGAGGGTGCTGGAGGACCCAAAGAATAGAGCCAAGTGAGTCTGGGAGACTTTATCCAGTAGGTTCTTGTCCTTAGGAGAAAAGCCACAATATGGCAAAGGGGCACCACCTCATCTTTTTCCTCTTTGGTCCAATGGACAGGTTTTGTCTAACCTGCCGAGTGGAAGCAGCCCTTCATGAACTCAGCCAGGGCTTGGAGGGAGACTCCCATGTGATGCTGGAAAGGGACAAGTGTGGCTACAGTAACTGGCAGCTGATCCCATCTGACCACGACCTGACACTAGCTGACCAGGTACAAAAGAAGCCCTTGGTGTTTGAGTTGGGGCAGGATGTTTGCATCTGGTGCAAAGAAAAGAAAGTTTCTAGACTAGCTTGGAGCAATAATTGAAATTCCTGATCCTTGTGGTCCAGGCAATTGGCTGCATTGTCTTTGTGGCCAAATTCAGAGCCTAACCCTGCAGTTCTATATCCCATTGACTTCAATGGGGATGCCATTTAATGTATAAGTTTGTATGGGTGAGAGGTGGTTTCTGAGTCAGGGGAACGAATGTGGATTCACTGTCCCACTAGGATGGAAGCCACTAGGGGGTTAGAGACAATAGGGAACAGACCTTTGTCTTTAGTGAGAGCCATGCCATGAATTTTACGAGGCAAGTCAGGTTTATTTAAATACCACCTTTATACAGGAATAATAATAATAATAATAATAATAATAATAATAGCAAGTGAATTCCCAAGAAAAATAAAAACACAACTAGGTAACAGATACAAGGGAATATTTGAGTCTCTAATTTTTTGTTAGGGATTTGGGATATCTGCAATGCATATGTAAACAAAAACAGGCACATTTCCCTTTAAAAATGCTGCATCTATTTGGAGAATCGTACACCGGTCCAAATTATTTGTCTTGCTGGGTTTTGATCTTTTAGTTGATTTGGAGATCGTTGTCAAAACTCATTTATTTGTATATTGCATCGTTTTCTTTATGGAACTGTTACTTCTCCTTGTTATACTTAATAATTCAGAATGAGAGGGAGAAAAACTGTGCAATCACAGATCATGCATTGTGGAGTTTCTATTCTAAACAAACAACCAGTAATACCATCATGATCATGTGAACCAGATCTGTCAGCTATAACATCCCTCCCCCTCCCCTAAAAAAATAATGTTCACATCAGGTTCAGAAACTCACCTTCTTACCTTTGCTTCCCTTGCTCTGGTAGGGGACTTCTTTAAATATATATGGAATTTTATTTTGTTTTTGTGTATTTTCCCATCCAAAGATCCTGCCAAATGAGACAGTCAAAATGTCACAGGAGAAGCAGCTCCAAGCTCAGCTTGAATACATGAGGAATTCGGTCAAGCAAAGGAAGGAGGCAAAAGAGCATTTGCAAGAGAAAATCTCGGAGGTGCCACAAGATCCCTTTGTAAATTTAAACAAGAGTGATTTAAGTGGGCTAAACCTATTTTCAGAAATATGGCAAATTAAAACAGAAGAGCCCCCAGCCTTTTAAAACAATTTGAAGCCAAACACATGCACAAATGGGGATTAAGTCCAATTGCAGCAGAAAGGGAAAAGCCATGTTTTATTTGGTGAGTTGTGCCGAAAACTCAACGGAGAAACCAAGAGGTGCTGGACCAGGTCTTGTGCCTGCAAAAGAAGTTGTAGCATCAGCTTTTGTAGACTTGATCTCCTTCCACAGATGCATGGAGTGAGAGGGTGCTCAGGAGGGATCCATGCATCTGAGAAAGGAGAACAAGGGGCTGTACAGATGGGCAGGAAGGAGTGGTGAGACGCCACCCCTTTCTGCCCAGCATCCTTGCCACGGCGACCTCACGGTGCTGGCAACAACATGCTCCAAAAGGGAGCCACAAAACACAGCAGCTTTCCACGCGGTTGCTAAGATGCCCAAAGCTCCCTGAAGTAGCTTGGTGATATCTCTTGCGCCTTGCCATTTGGACAGGATGCAAAAGGCATGTCATCAGCACGTGAACCGTCTCAATGCACGCGTGCCCAATGTGGCTCCGGGAGAGCCCAGAGCATGCCGACACTCCACTCTCCCGAGCCCTAATTTCCAACGCGTTCTGAGTTCTCTCCAATCCATCCAGTAATGTCCCCAGAAAGTCACTGTTACTAATTAGTACTAACTCTGTACTGGGCCCAAGTCTACAAAAGTTTATGCTTCAACTTCTTTTAGAGGAGCTACCAGATGTGTTGTGAATTAAAACAAAAGTGAAATTTAGTAGGTTAAATCTATCTTCCAAAAATAAGGCAAATTAAAACAGAAGAGCCGACAAAGTTTTCAAAAAAAATAAAATAAAAACAATAGCCAAAGACATGTAGAAGTGTGAATTCAATCCAGTGGCACTGGGAAAGCTCTTGCAAAAAGCCATGTTTTATCAAATCGGTGTTGGTGCCAATTGGACCCCTAAAGGTGCCCCAGCACAAAAGGTCCTCTCTCCCATCCACCTAAAATGTACAGCTCTCACTGGTGGAGCATGGAGGAGGCCCCCTGCAAAAGACTTTAGTCCTCAGGCAGATGGGTACATGGGAAGCAATCAATAGGTTCCCAAGCCACTGAAGTCTTGAAATACCTATAAAATTTAAGTTCCTAGTTCCCATGGGGGCAAAGGTATTCTTGCAAACATGCGGGAAACACTTTAATCTGTTGAAGCCCAAGAGAAGGTTGATTGAAATCTGCACTTCGCCATGGAAACTTTGTGGGTAAACTTGGACAAATCACGCTCTCTCAGCCTCAGAGGAAGGCAATGACAAACTTCCTCTGAACAAAACTTGCCAAAAAAAACCTAGGATAGTTTCTCCTTTGGGCCACCAAGCGTAAGAGGCTAAGCAGTGGAGTAGCACCTTCTGAAAGCTATTTTACTGACGCTTCTTTGTTTCTCCAGCTTCAGGCTATGCTTAGCGAGCCAGACCTCAACATGGAGAGAGAGCTGGACAGATCATCAGGCTCCGAGAACGAGAGGGAGGACTTGAATGATATGAGGCCAAAGCTGGAAGGGGAGTCCCTGAGCATCCACATGAGCCCAACCGAAGGCTTCACAAACTCCAAAGACAGGAGGTTGGTATTCAATTCGATAGCCCATAGCAGAGGTGCTGGTATCTTTCTTTCTTTCTCCCCTATTCCAGCATCTCATCAGGATCCAATGTATCCTTAACTCATCTAGTCAACTGAAAAGATAGTGATGCTAACAAAAAGTCTCAAAGCACCTTTGCACAATGTGATGTGATCGATTTCTAAGGGAGTCGCAGGTTTCCTCATAGTGTATTCCTGGCAGATGTAACACAGCCAATGTAATATCAGATGGAAGTGGTTTTCCAGGAACTTCTTCAGGGCCACAGTTTGCCCCACCAGTCTTACAAGAGAGGTAGATGGATCATGAGTCAATTGATGGGTCGAACTATCCTGACTAGCCATGGCTTCATTCTGTCCTAGTCCTACAGTCAATGTGGTTTAGTGTTTGAATGTTGGACTATGACTCTGGAGACCAAGGTTCAATTCCCAGTTGAGCCATGAAACCCACTGGGCGGCCTAGGGAAAGTGACCTCAGATGATAGCAATGGCAAAGTCCCTCTGAAGAAGCTTGTCAGGAAAACCTTGGGATAGGTTTAACTTAAGATCGCCATCAGTCAGAAAAGTTTGAAGGCATGCAACAAGAGCAACAACTCCTACAGCTGGGGAGTAGTTATGGATGGAAACTGGAAAACTGAAATATCAGAGATTGGAACATCCTATGGCATCCTGGGATATGCAGTCTAGTGAGGCAGTTTAGAGTTAATGGCTGAGGATTCTAAATATGCTTTGTTAACAGCCAGTTCCATGATTCCATGGGAAGGAAAGCACAGAAGATAAGCTAATTGTTTTGTCTTTAGTTCTCCCAAAGAGTTTTAGAGGGAAAAAAGCAAGCTTTTAGTTCCTTCTTGCTGGTTCGGAAAGCAGAGGTGCAACATCTGAGCTTCCAGGGTGGGGTGTGTGACTCTGTTACAGTGGTTGTTGGTTACTTAGGAGTCTTTTCGGGGCAGATAAGCTTGCATGGACAGGTTGCAGGTGATAGGACTACTCAGTGCCCCATCCCAGGGCACTAAGCATCCTGGCTCTTTCTTTCCCAGCTCCAGTCTCGAGTCCGTCTCCCGAGAGTCTGAACTGCTAGACATGTCCGTGGCTCATAACAGCTGTGTGTCTGTTGTGAACGAAAATGAAGTGCAGGTGACACACGACAACCCAGGAGAAGGTAAATAAAGGACCTGTGCTCCTTCAGCCATCGGGTGGAGAAGTCTTTGGAGCTCTATGTGGCAGAGGTTTGAAGCAACCTCTCCAATACCTATTTGAATTCCCAGGTTGATTCCTTGGCTGAGCTTTGAGGTTCCACAACGGTGTTACTATGACAGCTAAGTTGGAATCCTTTAACTGGCAGAAATTATGCCAAATATGTACCTGTGTTTTCACAATTGACACCATGCTCCAGGATGCTCATTGGTAGACCATGGAGGCTTGTAAACCACAAATTCTCCTCTGGCCACCCTAAAATTTTGGGAAGGAAGAAAAAAGGCAAACTGTGATCTCCAGAAGCCTCTGAGGAAGGGTAGCTTGCAATTTAATGCGGATGCCGGGGTGCATTTTTCACAGGAGGGCTTCCTGGGGGACATGATTTAGAAATGATATATATATATAAATTTAATAATTGTTTTCCATTCAAAGGATGGAAAAAGAAGAGAGGTCCATTCATCGATTGGTCAAGGCCCTTCAAGGTCAACAAAAACAACCCTTGCCCATACGAGGAAAAGAAAAAAATTCCTCCAAAGCCAAAGGAAAGAGCTAAGTGAGTCTAGGAGACTTTTCCCAATAGGTTCTTGGCCTTAGGACAAAACCTACAATATGGAAAAGGGGCACCACCTCATCTTTCTACTCTTTGTTCAAATGGACAGATTTTCTCGGAACTCCCGAGACAAAGAAGACCATTTTGTTCTCGAATGGGAATCGGAGGATGAGGATGACCCACTTTTCCTGCGGGTGATTACCGATCAAGGTCAAAGGCGCTGGAAGCTCATCGAATCAGGCCATGACCTGGAACAAACTGACAAGGTACAGAAGAAGCCTCATGCACTTGCTGTGGTCTTTTAAGTTTGGGCAGCATGTTTGCATCTGGCTATCTTGCAAAGACAGTTACTTATTCCTCCCCAATGACAATAAAGGAGGTCAGAGCATGAGTGTTGCAGTGATGATTCAAAACTGGGAGCTTAATGTAGGGACCTGCCGGGGGATGGTGAACACTAGTTTTCTCATCTGATTAGCAATCTCTTTTGTTTTCAACTGCACTGCATAGAAGAGGCTTTAAAAAGTAAAGGCAGAAATATGGAAGAAGATAAAAGGAGGGGAGAGTGTCCCGGAAGCTTCGACCTTGGGAGTTATGGCTATGTTGTGCTGCTCTTTTGTGGGGGCTGCTGGTGCACAGAATATCTATACCTTTAAGATATAGGATCTAGGATGGGTATTGTTAATGCTACTTTATTGCTTGTTCTTTGAAAGAAAGAAGGAATAAAAAGGGTTCCCTTTGTCTCCTTTCCTCCATCCTGACTGTTTAAGCGTTAAACTAGGACTCTGGACTAAAATGAGAGACCAGTGTCCAAGGGAATGTAGACCCAGGAGCATTCATGCCAGCTGGCAATGAATCTGCCCTGGGCTTTAGTCCCAAGTTTAAAAGACTGTCCCGAGTGCTTTCCTTGCATTGGGTGTAGTATCTTTGAGAGTTCCTCTGGAATTCAGATTAGAACCTAGAGTGAATTTACTGCATCCTCCACATATGGGGAGGGGGGAATCTAGGGAAACCACCCCCCTCCATTCCTATCCTGCCTTCAGTAGCTCAGTCAGGAAGCAGAAACCTTTTTGGACTGTTTCCTCTCAAGTTTTCTACTAACTTCTCTCTCTCCATGCTCTTTTGCTCTTGATATGAATAGACAAAGGCGGAGGATCTTCTGGGAATTAAGGAGCCATCTCAGCCAGAGCCTTATGTGACCAGCCAGGAATCGGTAGTCCCTCAGACACCTCATGGTCCTCCTCCAAAGGTCCACCAGTCTCCTCCTCCCCAGATGCATGGAAACCAAAGCGGCAATTATGACCACCCAAACAGAAGACACTTTAGTCGTGGAGGGCAGAGACCAGGTAGAAGCTGACACACAGCACCTCCTGTTAATTCACGCTAATAAAGTCAGATATCCAAAGAGAGGGAATCATCATCATCATCTGTTTCTAGTCTGCTCCTGTGTAGAACTCAATTGTAGCGGGGTACAATAAGATTAAAACATACAAATTAAAATAATACAACAGCCCATTCCCTGCCACTCACCCCTTAAAAATGAATTGAGTTAACAATGATTTAAAACCACAACAGATTAAAACATAAAATATCTTGAACAGTTCTAAAACGAGGAAGGGGATAGCACCAAGGAAGGGGTCAGATTAGATTAATTCATTCCGTTTTGGAGCCGGAATCTAAGAGGTTTCAGGAAAGGCCTGCTGGAAGAGATGCGTCTTTAGAATTTCACATTGAGGGAGCCACAGAAAAGAAGGCCCTTTCCCATGTCCTTGTTCTGTCGGGTGGCTGGAGTGAAAACGGGAGAGGGCTCCTCTTCCTTTAATGCTTGTGCAGAAGAAGAGATTTCAACTGCCTTGCCCAGTGTATATGAAAAGAAAGGCTACTGAAGTTATTGAGGTTTCAGGCTTTTGGGGGCCTTGCATGCTGCCACACTGCCCAAATCAAGTGTTTTGGATGCCATTTTTAATATCCATGACTGAATGCTATAGAATCCTGAGATTTGTAGTTTGGTGGAGCACCAGAAGTCTGTGAAAGGGAAGGCTAAATATTTCACAAAATGACCAATCCAGAATCCTTTTAGGTCCCTAAAAGGAGTGCCCACCTTGCTGGCGACCATTAGCTTGAACTTTCTAAACTGCTTAAGGAGTGCTTCAGTGCACTGAGAAGCAGTATGGAAACGTACCTGCTATTGCTATTGTGTCATGGCTGTTAAAGTGGTGTCGAACTGCTTCATTTCTACAGTGTAGATACACCCTTGGAATATCAATAGCAGGAAGAAATAACTGAATTTGTGTGTAGTCATCTATTGTATAATTGTATAAATTATGCTTCATAAGACTAAAAAAAATCTCAGCAAAATGATAAAAATGCAATTGCCTCTTTGATGCATCACACAAGCAACCCATTAAACAGCATGGCAATTGCATGTTACTTAAGCATTCTTCAGCAGATTGTCCTTACTGGTTTATTCTGGCAGAAATGCCCTTTATAGCTCTGGCAGAACCCCAAAGGTTGCATGCAATCTTGTTCAGGAAAAAACAACAACAACAGCAAACTTACTCAACTCCTGGGTGTCTTGCAAAAGGGACTGAGCCCTTTCCCTGATCCCTTCCTTTATTTGCAGGGCGAGGCAGGTGGCAGTGGGACTCCACGTTTGAACACTGGTAGAAGAAGCACCACCAACCACATGCGGAGCCTCCCTGCAAATTCAGCAACTACAAGACAAGAATCCATCCCGCAAGAGGCCATAAGACCATTATAACAACAATGAAGGAGGGAGGGAGGAACAATGATCCAACCAGGGATGGGTTTTCCTGTTGTTGAAAAGCTGTGGGAGAATTGGCAAAATCCATTTTGTATATACAGTAGGCCCTCGGTATACGCGGGGGATCCGTTCCACCTGCCCCCCCCGCGCATCCACATCTGCTCCACATCTGCTCCACCAACATCCACATCTGCTCAAGTCGTGCCCTTAATGGTGGCACGACCACGTGGATTTGAACATCCGAGGATGGCAAGCCCATACTGTCCCCCATAACAAAGTGCCCTTGGGGGAAAACTCCCTCCCCTCCCCTCCCCTCCCTCCCTCCCTCCCTCCCTCCCTCCCTCTTCCCCTTCTCCCTCCTCTGTCTCTCCTTCCCTTCTTCCTCCTTCCCTTCTGCCACGGCTTGACTGTGGGTGTGTACTCTGCCACCCAGTCAGCCAGGGCCAGGGCCAGTGCTGTGGCTGGGACTGTGGCTGAGGCTTGAGTCTCGGAGCCCCATCCTTAGGTCTAGTAGCCAGGACAGAGCCTCTTTTTTAAAAATAATTTTATTGAGATTCATTTTCATAGATTGATTATTGATTATTATACAATACATAAATCTCTAGATATATTTGCTACATTCTATTCCAATTTATCTAAATATCTTTTCTATCCCATCTCAGTGCTCCCCTTCCCTGGAGCCATTTTCACCCTCATATTCCATCCAAAATCTCAATTCCTCTCATGGAGGTAATCTTCCATCTTCTTTTCTCAACACTTTTTCAATTAATTCTTTCCAAATTCCACCAAAGTCATTTCTTTTCCACAATCCCTTTTTTTACTTTCAATCCACATGTCAATTTATCATTAATTGCTAATTTCCATACCTCTTTATATCACTCCTCCTATTATACAGTTATTTTTGTTTTCCAACATCTTGCTATAATTAAACTCGCTGCTGTAATCAAATTTGTTACCAAATCTTCTTCCTCACTTTTTCATTTTTCTGAATTATATCATGATAACAATACTATACTTGGACTGCTGGCTGCTGGACCTGGCCAGCTCCCTCTGGCCAATGGAGTTCCAAGGGAGTTGGGGATCCAGGGCCGAGGCTTAGCTTTCACAGCCCCATTCCCAGGCCCCACAGCCGGAATGGAGTCTTTGAGCTTTGAAATCCAAGCTCCGGCCCTGGCCACGACTCCCTTGGAACCCCGTTGGCCAGAGGAAAAGGTCCCAGTTCCAGCCCAGCAGCTGAGATGGAGCCTTTGGGTGTCAAAACCCAAGCCTTGTCCTTGGCCCCGATTCCCTTGGGACCCCATTGGCCGGAGGGAGTCGAGGCCAGGCTCGGGGTTTGGGGTTCGAAGCCCAGAGGCTACGTCCTAAATTGGAATAGAATGTAGAAAATATATCTACAGATTTATGTATTGTATAATAATCATTAATCAATATATGAATCTTTTTTTAAATAAGTTTTATTATTTAAAAAACATTATATTCGTACAATTAACTTCCAATCATCACATTCGCAATACAATCCATGGAACAAAGCAAATCAAAGAATCAGATATATTTCCAATTCTTAAAACTACCTATCTTTATCTATTCTCATTCATACCACCACCTTCTTATTCTCTTATCATTCATTATCCCCTTATACCTTACCGTACTATACTATACTATTATACTATACATCCATCTATCTTCTTCTAAACATTCTTTCTCCTCCTCATACTCTTTCTTCTTCTCTTCACTCATTCAATCTTTCTTCTTACTTCCATTCATTCATTCTAAAAGTGACTTCCTATCTACCAATATTTGTCTTTTTTATGTATGTGTCTAATTGACTTTCTTATAAAAAAACAAATCTGTTGTCGGATACATCTTATATAAGATTAGTTATTCCTCTCTTCTTCCATCCATTCCATTACCCTCCTCCATTCCTTTGAAAACGTCTCTTCTGTTTTACCTCTTAATAGTTGTGTCAACTTGTCCATCATCATTCCATCATATAGCTTGAGCATCCAATCATCCCTATTTGGGGTCTCTTTCTCTTTCCATTTCTGGGCCAGACATATTCTTGCAAGAGAGATCATATAAAATAATTTTTTTCCGAATTTGTTTTCTATATCACCCTCTAATATCCCTAGGAGGAAGATTTCTGGTTTTAGTTTTAGATTTATATTCAAGACCTTATCAATTGTTTTCTTAACCAACATCCAGTAATTTTTTACCTTTTTGCAAGACCACCAGCAATGAAAAAACGTCCCCACCTCATTTTTGTTATTCTCTCTGGAGACAAATACCAAAAGTAAAACATCTTATAGAAATTTTCCCTGAGACTTTGAGATACCGTATGTTTGTAGATGTTTCCCCAGACTTTCTCCCACTGCTCAAACTGAATAGAGTGACCTATTTTTCTCGCCCAATTTATCATTTGTTCTTTGACCACTTCATCTTCCATTTCGTATTTGAGCAGCGTCCCATAGAATTTCTTTATTAGGTTTTTTTCTTCTCTAATTAAGATCTTACCAAGTTCTGATTCATCCTTACCTGTTATCTCCCCATACAACTTTTGGTCCATTCTAAATCTTTCATGCAATTGTCTATGCATAAACCAGGAGATGTTCCATCCTTCTTCATTCAGTGTTTCTCTAGTTTTTAAGGTCCATTTCCTCTCTTTTTCCTCCAAGATATCATTATAAGTATACCATTTATTGTCCTTAATCGTTTCTTTTTTAAAAAATGCTTCATGTGGGGATATCCATCTTTCCAAACCCACTATAATTCTTCTTTTATATTTATCCCATACTTTCTTCAAAGCTTTCCTAATAATATGGTTTGTAAATATTGGATTTTTCTTATCTTTCTCATAAATCAAATAGGCGTGCCATCCGAAATTCATACCATCGCTTTCTAAATCTAACAGTCTGTTGTCTACCAGCGTAACCCACTCTTTAATCCATACAAGACCACAGGACTCATAATACAGTTTTAAATTTGGTAAGTTCAGTCCTCCTCTCTCCCTGGCATCTTGTAGGATTTTTAGTTTCACTCGTGGTTTCCTCCCCCTCCAAATGAACTGAGCAATGTCCTTATGCCAATCTTTAAATGGTTTATCCGCAATTATAATTGGGATCATCTGAAAGAGGAATAAAATCCTTGGAAGTATATTCATTTTTATCGTGGCCACTCTTCCCATTATCGAAATATTTAGTTTATTCCACCTTATTAAATCATTTCTTATTTTTGTCCACAACGCCTTGTAGTTATTTTCAAACAACTCTGTGGTTCTCTTTGTAATTTGAATTCCTAAGTATTTAACTTTTTTCCCTATTTTAATTCCTGCTTTATTTTCTACTTCTTTTTCTTCTTCCTTTCTCATATTTTTAGTTAAAATTACTGATTTTTCCTTATTTATTTTGCATCCTGTTACCAAACCAAATTTATTTAGATGTTCTAGAATTCTTTCTATATTATTGCTTGGGTCTTCCATTATTATTATTAGGTCGTCTGCAAAAGCTCTGATTTTATATTCATGTCTCTTAATTTTAACTCCTGTAATTTCTTTACTTAGTTTTATTTCTTTAATAAGCAATTCAACAACCAATAAAAAGAGTAATGGGGAGAGTGGGCAACCTTGCCTCATTCCTCTTTCGATATTCATAAATTTGGATTTTCTTCCATTTATTTTAACTTGTGCTTTTTGGTTACAGTAAATGCTTTCTAGCCATTTTGTAAAATTGTCTTTACCCATAATTTTCTTTGATAAATCTAACAGCATCTTCCAATTTACAGAATCGAAGGCCTTTTCCAAATCTAAGAACAGTAATCCTAATTTTTTCTCATTGTGACGTTCATAATATTCTAATGTATCTATAACTATTCTTAAATTTTCCCTCATATATCTTTTCGGTAAAAAACCCCTTTGATCCTCATCAATTGTCTCTTGGAGGCAGCTCTTTAGTCTATTTGCTAATATTGTTGTAAAGATTTTATAATCATTATTGAGCAAGGATATCGGTCTATAATTGGTTGGGTCCAATGGATCTTTCTCTTCTTTTGGTATTATAGTTATAACTGCTTCTTTCCATGAATTTGGTATTTCTCCTGTTAATATTTCGTTCATAACTTTCTGTAGTGGTTCTGCTAATTCCTCCACAAAGGTTTTGTAAAACAATGTTGTTAATCCATCATTTCCTGGTGATTTGTTTAATTTGCTTTGACCAATTGCCTCTCTTATTTCTTTGTTTGTTATCTCGTGATTTAGTCTTTTTAATTGTTCTTCTGAGAAGGTTTGAATCTGGCTGTTATTTAGGAAATCTTTAATTATTGTTTCTTCTGTATCCTGTCTTTTATATAGATTTGCATAGAATTCGGTAAAGACCTCTTCTATTTCTTCCTGCTGTGAAACTATTATGTCACCTTTTTTGATCTTATTAATAAGTTTGCTTTCTTTCTCTTTCTTTAATTTATACGACAACCATTTCCCTGCTTTATTTGCATATTCGAAGTTTTTTTGTTTTACCATCTTTAATTTTTTCTCTAATTCTGTAACTGCCTCTATTTCCAGTTGTTTATGAAGTATTTTGATCTCTTTTTGCACTTTTTTATTTTGGGGATATTTTACCAATATCGCCTCTTTCTCTTTCAGTGCTTTGTTTAACCCTTTCATTCTTTCTGTTTTTGTTTTTTTTTTTTTTCTTGGTAAATTATATTCTGCTGGGTAAAAAATCCTCTACCGCCTTGCATGCATCCCACACAGTTGATAGTTTGATTCCTTTGTCCATGTTTTCTTTAAAAAATAATTTTATCATCTCTTTTCCTTTTTCTATCACTTCTTCATTTTTAAGCAAATCTTCATTTAATCTCCATCTCATTTCTTTTCTAGTTTCTTTCATAGTTAATACTATAGGATTATGGTCTGAAATTTCCCTGTTAAAGCTCTCCATTTTGGTTACCTCATTTATCAGCCCTCTAGATACTAAGAATAAGTCAATCCTGGATAGTGATTCACGCCTATCTGAATAGAATGTAAATGATTTTTCATCATTATATAGATGTCTCCATGCATCAATCAACGAGAGTCTCTCTAGCATTTGGAAAAAACTTTTCGGCAGTTTGCCCTGATTTTCTTTAATTTTCTTACCTGATGTTCTGTCTAGTTTCGGTTCGAGCACTCCATTAAAATCTCCTGCTAAAATAACATGTTTGTAATCAAATTCTGAAATTCTTTCGTTCAGTTTATTATAGAAAACTTTTTTGTTTTCCTGGGGGCCATACACACACACAATTAGTATCTTCTTGCCCCCCCCACCTCGTCTCGATTCCCAAATAATAGCCATTCTTATCTTTGAAGATTTCTTTAGAATCTAAATAATTTTTTACGTATATAATTACTCCTTTCTTACTTTTTTCTATTGAGCTAATAAATTCTTTCCCTAATTTGTTGTTCTTAATTAGTCTCTTGTCTTTATTTTTAATATGTGATTCTTGCAAACATATTATATCTACATTAGTTCTTTCCAAATACTGATAGACTCTTTTCCTCTTTTGTGGTGAATTTAATCCTTTCACATTTAGTGATAGAACCCTCATTTCTCCTAGTAATCTTTACCTTAATCCTCATCTCAATTTTTTCCTTTAGTTTGTAAAATAACTAGTCAAACTCTTTTGGATTTACCCGAGACTTTTATTAATAATTTTTTTTAAAAAAAACCAGCAATAGCAACACAAAAAAAGGAAGGAAATTGTAACTTAAATCCACTCTAAATAATTTGGATGTTTTCCTAATTTACAAGTTCTTTAGTTCTTACACTCCTTTATGTTTCTTCTTCTTCTTCACTTAAGACTACTTCTTCTTCCCTTCTTTCTATCTGGTCCTTCTCCTGTCCTTTGCTTCCTTTTCTGATGTCTTTTTCAAATTCAGTTAAAATTTTTTTTGCTTTTTCTTAAGAGTTCAATCTTATCTTTCTTTGTTTCCAACTCACAGTTAAGCCTTCCAGTTCTTCCCATTTAAATGGAACACCATTGGTTTTCAATTTGTCTGTTAGAAAGTTGTATTCTCTTCGTCGTCTCAGAATTTTGATCGGTACATCCCTCAAGATTATTATCTCTTTGTCGTCAATCGTCAGCTTTGATTTGTAACTTTGTTGGATAATTAACTCTTTCGTCTGCTTCCTGACAAAGTAAATAATCACATCTCTCGGGAGCTTCTTCTGTTTTGCTACATACGAATTAATTCTATAAATCCAATCGATTTCCCAAGGAAATAAAGTTTCTGATTCATTTATAAATTTTGCTAGTATCAGAGTGAGATATGTATAAAGATTTTCATCCATTCTTTCCGGGAGACCACGCAACTTCAAACAAGTTTCTCTTTGCTTTAATTGTAGTCTTAGGATTTCTTTCTGTTCATCTTGATATTCTTTCTCCCAATTGTCCATCTTCAATTCCATAGTCTTCACTTCTTCTTCTAGTTTATTTACTTTTGTATTTATTGCACTGATATCTCCATCGATCTTATCTAATCTAGATGTAACTTGTGTTAATTCTGTTCTAAATTCCAGTTTCATTTCGTCTCGTGCCTTTTGTATTTCTATATTTGTTTCTTGGTGCATTCTTCTAATTTCTTCCATTTGAATTTCGTTCAAATCACAAGCCTTTACTGGAGTATCTGATGAATTTTTCCTTTGTAAGGTTGCTGGTGTCTGCGCTGGCGCTGGTGTCCTTCTTGTTCCCGGTGCCATCTTAAATACAGGGGGAAGGAGGGGGCGGGATCGAGAGACGTAACAGGAGAAGTAAGGACCCGAAATTAACTTTAATTTCTAACTTCCTCGCTTTCTATTTCTATTTATTCTAATTCAAATACTTTTATCTCAAGTTAATAATATCTTTACCAAAACTATATTGCTCTACCTCTTAGTCACTTTAAATTTAGTATTCACATTTATTAGTATTAGTTGTTATTTAATTTCTGTCTTAATATTTCCTCACTTCTTTCTTTCTTTCTATCCTCCTCTTTTTCCCTTTCTCTTTCTCCTTCCTTTGTTCTCTCCCTTTTCCTACTTTCCTCTCCCTTTCTCTTTCTTTTCTTGCCTCCCCTATTTCCTTCCCCCTTCGCTTCTCTTCCCTCCTTTAAAAAAGAAAAAACAAAAAATAAACAAACAAAACAAGCAAACAAGACAAAACAGGAAGGGAACTTACCCAAGTCCTCTTGTCTCCTGATTTAAGCACAGATGGTTCTTTTCTTCTGAGATCTCTTATTTTCCTTTCCTTCCTTCCTCTTCCCTTCCCTCTCTCTTCCCCTTTTTCTTTTATTTCTCTATTATTCCCCTTTTCCTTTCTTAATTTCTTAAAGTTTTCGATTTCAAGGATCTAAATAAAAAAACAGAAATTATTACTTTCTTTTAAAGAACTGATCCACAAATACACAAATATCCCAAAGTCTCTTATAGAATTGTTACCACAATAATAATATAGGCACCGAGG
>JAOEGL010000236.1:0-26108 GCA_034509955.1 Urosaurus nigricauda
TGTTGTGAATTGCCACATTGGGAAATTTCCCCATAACAGTCAGAGCACCATCATACCTATCTATCCATTTTAGCTGATTCGTAGCAATTGAAGTAGAAAGGAAGAAAGCAGGAGGAGGAGAGAGAAACTGGGACATTTTAAAAATAGCTGGGAAAAGTGGGATGACAGAAGATTAGTTGGTACTGTCTCTGTCAAAATGGGACAGTTGGTGGGTTAGTCGCCAGAGAGGGACAACTACCCAAAGGTCAGGGACTACATTTGCTACTCAACAGACTTTGGAAAGCCATTCCCTGCAACACAGACATTTCACACACACGCACACACACATAAACTTAAAGTGTGCCATTATGACCTCTAGTGGACATGGTGAACAGCTTTACAATGCTCATGTATGTGATGGAGAGATCTTTCTCCAAACCAGGAAGAGGAAATAAGCTTCAGTGTTGAAAAAGAAAAAGGCCTCCCTTGGATTTAAAACAGTCCAGCAAAAGATTTTAAAATAGTGAAACTGCCCCAGACAGCACCAAGTGAAAACTAAGAAAAGTTCTGCAAGACGTTAGAAGTGGGCAGCCCTTGGTGCTATAAAAACAATATAGCGCACAAGCTGTATTTTCCCACCCAATACCTACACATTCCTATCAAGGTCCACTGTTTAAAGACAGTTGAGAGTATGGATTCCAAAATACAATGTCTTCCAAGATGTCACACTTACTTTTATTCAGTGTGTATTGCGTGCCCCCATACACCCCAAAGTTTCCCAGTTTGGCAGTTCCATTATTTAGCCATTCCCTTCCTAATGAAATCCAGTACATCAATATGATGGGAATGAAATACTCATCTTTTACAGCTACTCTGGAGAAAAGACCAATTTTCCTAGGAGATGCTTCAGAGCCTCTATTACTTCTTTATTCCTGAGGCTGTAGATGTACGGGTTAGACATTGGGGTGAAAATAGTATAGATAACCGCAAAGATAGCCCCTCGCTGGGATGAATAGCTAGATGTGGGCAGGAAATAAACTCCAATGGTAGCCCCATAGAAGAGGACTACTATGGTAAGATGAGAGCCACAGGTAGAGAAGGCTTTCCCTCTCGCTGAAGATGAAAACTTGATCACGGTTGCCACAATGCGAATGTAAGTGAGAATGATGAAGACCAAAGGTCCAAGGATGATGACTCCAGCTTCAAAGAAGATGGCTCTTTCATTGAGGCTGATGTCTGAGCAGGACAGCTGTAGCAAAGGCTGATGATCACAGAAGAAGTGGTCCAGGTGGTTCTCCCCATGGTAACTGAGGTGGAGGAGGAGCCCTGCATGGAGCATGGAGTGTAGTGTAGAAAGGGTCCAGCAGCCAGCCACCAATTGCCCACAGACTTTCTGGTTCATCACTGTGGCATAGCGGAGAGGATTACAAATGGCCACATAGCGATCCAGAGCCATGACACTTACCAGGAGATGGTCGGTGACAGCAAACACATAAAAGAAGAAGAATTGGGCCATGCAGGCATAGAAGGGGATAGTCTTGGAGGAGGAACTGAGATGAGCCAGCATCTGGGGCACTGCGACTGAAAGGAAGCCCACATCTACTACAGACAGGCTACGTAGAAGGAAGTACATGGGAGTCTGAAGACGAGCATCCAAGGTGATGAGAACCACCATCATGATGTTTCCCATTAGTCCTGCCACATACATTAGCAGAAAGAGGAAAAAGAGGAGAGATTGTCTTTCAGGCTGGGAGGAGAAACCCAGAAGAACAAAAGCATCAATGTCGGTGTCATTCTCACAGTCCATGAGTTCTGCAGAGAGAATCACAGCACACAGATGGCATAGTTTCAATGGACATTGAGCACAACCAGTTACTACAACTAAAGCCCATCCCTGAAAGGGAATTTCAGAAATGTTTTAAGATGCCATTTCAATAGAGATGCTGATTTTGAATATTTCTGCATGTAAAAAGACCATCCATTCACCTGGAGAATGTTATTACATATACATCAATGACTTGGAGGAAGGGATAATAACAATATTAACAATAACAACAACAACAATACAGTGGGCCCTTGTTATACATGGGGGATGCGTTCTGGACCATTCCTGCATATGGAAAAATCTGCAGGACCTCAAGTCTCATTGACCCTAATGGTGGTGTGCTGCTGTGTATGGAGCTGTGCCTGTGCTGCAAATATACATGCCAATATACAGTACATACATGCCAAGATCCTTAGAAGTGTTAGGAAAACAACCTGCTCTCTTGATCCCTGTCCCTCGTGGCTAGCAGCGCAGGGGGGATCGGCGGTTACATCACTGCTACGCCGGATTTTAAATGCATCTTTAAGGGAAGGGCATTTTCCTGATAGCCTTAAATTGGCTATCGTAAAACCAATACTGAAAAAGCCCTCCCTTGACCCCCTGATACATAATAATTATCGGCCAATATCATTGCTGCCATTTTTGGGGAAGGTGATCGAGAGGGCGGTTGCGATCCAGCTTCAATCGCTCTTGGATGATACGGATTTTCTAGATCCATTTCAAACCGGTTTTCGGGCGGGCTACGGGGTTGTGACTGCCCTGGTCGCCCTGGTCGATGATCTCCGTCTGGGCATCGACAGGGGTAGCGTGTCCCTGTTGGTGCTCTTGGACATCTCAGCGACTTTCGATACCATCAACCATGGTATCCTTCTGGAACGCCTGGCAGAGGTGGGAATCGGAGGCACTGCGCTCCAGTGGTTCAGGTCCTACCTCTCTGGGAGGTTCCAGATGGTGCAGCTGGGGGACGTCTTGGGCCCTTGGGCCCTTGTTTTTATATAAATTTATATATATTTATATTAAAATGTTAAATTTAATAATTTAAAATTTATTTTATTTTGTATTTTTAAATTAAAATTAAAATTTCTCTTTTTAGGATTCAACTTGGCACACTGTCTCCCAACTGACCGCTTCTCTTAATTGTTGCATGAATAAAGCAGGAGGAAAGACAGGCTTTGTTTGGGTGTTCTTGTTAGAGATGTGGAGAGACTCACTGTGTCCACTACCACCACTTGCAGAATGGAGCCACATGGTCAGGACGCCAAGAAGAAGGTCTTCTCTCCCTCTGGGGCCTGGACCAGGCAGATGGACTGGAGGGAGGGCTTGGGTTCTTTATACATAGTTAAAAAGGAAGCCTCCTGGGGCAGATGGCACAGTCCTGGGAACACTTCCCTAAATAATATAGTCTTGAACTCAGTTTTGAACCAGGTTAGGAAAGTGATGAGGCATGCATGTGGGGGAAGAAGGTTCCAGGAGTGAGAGGCAGCAAGTGAGAAGGGATGAATCCGGGACATGGCAGTGGAAATCCTCGACTGGGACAGGAGACCTTGGTACGAGAAGGAGGGTGAGGAGAAAGAAGTTCAGACAAGTAAGGAGGGGCCAATCCGTGGAGGGCTTTGAAAGTCAACAAGAAAAGCTTCTAATGGATGCGAAAGGGGAAGGGGAGCCACAAGAGGAGAAACATGGTCAAAGCGGGGAGCGGATGTGATGATACGGGCAGCTGACTACTGGAAAAAAACATATTACAACAAAACCTTTACATTAAAAAATATATAAAACCATCAAAAATCTTGCAATAAATCCAATAAATTCTAAAAAGTTTACAATGAAACCATTAAATTCTTAAAAAAACATATTACAATCAAACCATTAAATTCTAAAAAGACACATTACAATAAAACTATTAAATACTAAAAAAAATCAGAAAAAGCCATTAATTTTTTAAAAACCTATTACAATGAAACCATTAAATTCTTCAAAAAAATATTACAATAAAACCAATAAATTAATCCTACCCACATTCTCCACATACTTTGACTTATATTGGCCTGATGGAAATCCTTTGGTTCCAAAGCTGACATGCAGATTTTCTTCACTGCCGTAAATTGGCTTCTGTTAATTGTTGCATGAACAAAGCAGAAGGATAGACAGGCTTTGTTTGGGTGTTCTTGTTAGGGACGTAGAGAGACTCACTCTGTCCACTACCATCACTTGCAGAACAGAGCCACGTGGACAGGACGCCAAGAAGAAGGTCTCTGGAGCAATCACTGCAAGAGTCTTCAGGCCAGAAAGGAAAATTCCTTCACAGCAGCAAATGACCTTCAGCTCCTTGCTTGTTGAATAAAGACAGAGGCACTGCCAGTCTTCACTCGATACGAGGGCTTTCATCTTCACTTGCAATATATACAAAGATATGTATATTGAGTATTGGACAGCCATCACAATTATTCACTATCTCTCTCTCACCAACAAACTGCTACACCAACCACCACTCCACAACAACCCACACTGGAGACATTTCCCATCTCCCTTATAAAGGTTCAAATGCTCATTGCATCACCCATCCCAGGTGTGCATATTACCAAGTAGTTAACCTACACACACCTGCCACTGGAGCTTAGCCTCTTTCATTACTAAGCTTACAGCTCCATCTTGTGGTCACATCCATGTCATTTCCTGACAGTTCCCCCATTTTCTTTCTTTCTTACTGGGACCAGGGGAGGGAAATAATTATTGATTTATTATTAAATGTATTGATTTAGTCTGGATCCCATCTTTTTCTCATCATGAGATTCAAGGTGGGACTTGTATGGAATTATGCATGACAGCATTAATAGATGCATATATATTGTTAGGGACATTGCAGGGTCGAAACCTTCCCCACTCAATATCCTCTTTGTGGGTGTGTATTCCAGGACTGAAGCTCAGATGTCAGAGGGACAAAAACAATTATGTAAGCAGGAAAGAAGATATACATTTGGAAATCTTATTCCCCATATCACTCAAATGTTTAAGCTTTTCAAATTGTGAATGGAATCTCCATCGGTGATGATGATGATGATGATGATGATGATGATGATGATTATTATTATTATTCCTGATGTGGCAAAATCTGTGAGCTCTGGATTACTCTCTGCCATCAGTCTCCTGGATATTATCTCCTGAAGCATGGATAATTCTAGCTTCTGTGAATCACAACATTAACGGTAGTACACATTGGCTGTGTTTGACACTGATGGTCCAGGATTTTTAGTTTCACTGATTTAGTCAAAGTAGGCACAGCCATAAATTCCCTGCCTTGTCAGCTCACTTGAAGGACTTCTGGGCTGTTCTGCAACTCACAGCCTTGCAGGTAAAGGCTGACGGGCTGACAGGTCTTCTGTTGCTGTGTTGCTGCCGGGGTCCATGCTCCTTCTGGGGCTGATTGTCCCCGGCAGCAGCACATCACAGGAAGGCCCGTCAGCTCCAGCCGGGAGCTGGAAAGGCCCGGAGGAGGAGGAAGAGGAGGAGGAGGAGGCACGGCGCCACTCGCTGCCTCTGCTGCCGGACTCCCGGGCCCTCCATTCCCTGTTGTAAGGAAGGCCCGTGGGACCTGGGAGCAGAGGCAGCGAGTGGCGGTGATGCAACGCCGCAAGCCCTGGAAGCAGCAGCAAGGGAGGCAGTGGCGGCAGTGGAGAGCCCTTCTCCAATAAGGGGGGAGGGAAGGAAGGGAGAAGAGAAGCGAGGGGGAAGTTGGAAGGAAGAGGAAGGAAGGAAGGAAGGAAGGAAGGAAGGAGGAATTGGCGAAGAAGGAAGGAAGGATTCCGGCCCCCAAAAGGACCGGTGGAGTAATTTCTGTGTGCGTGTTACTTTTTTTTTCCTTCTGTAAAGAAGGGAAAAAACCCAACACACACACACACACTAATCCACTAGTCCTTTTGGGAGGGGGGGGGGAATCCTTCCTTCCTTCCTTCCTTCCTTCCTTCCTTCCTTCCTTCCTTGCATTTCATGCCCAAGGTTGCACAAGATTGCATTTGCGATTAATTGCTCAAGATTGCATTTGCGATCAATACCCCCACCCCAATTTTTTTTAAAAAAAAAAACATGATTCTGACCAGCATTCCCATTTACTGGAAAGGCTTCAGAATCGCATTTTCCGAAAAAGACCAGTTTAAAACTAGTGTCAGGAAAGCCTGGTTTATTTGCTTTTAACCCAGTCCTTTCCTCCACTGATCAATCCAATGAGGATCGTAAATCGATTCGAGTGTGAATGACGGTGGTATAGCCCACTTCACACTTTGAATCAGAATGTAGTGGGAATGGGGGCCCTTCTTTCTCTTCTTAAAATCTTTATTGGAGTGGGTGGATGGGTAAAAAATAAGGAGTAAAAAATAAAAATAGAAAGGAGGAAATACTGAACCTCTCCCCTCTGTGTGCACTAATCCTGATTTCAGTTTGGACCACACACATATTTATTATTGAAGGTTTTGTTGAAAGTGATATTTAGCTGCACAGTTAACATTGCATATAATTTTTGACCCTTCTTCTAACCAATGACCAGCAAACCATCTTTAAAATTATTGATAGTTTGTTGAATGAGATTCAGATATCTTATACCAATGATAGCTGGAGATGTCTTCCTGTCCCTAGTGGGTGACCCAAGACATTTTACAGGGCTTTTTTCATTTTTCAGAAGCCTGCAAAATGTTTGCAACCAGTGTTTCCCAAAGTTTGGTCCCCTGAAGTCCAAAACACCTGGAGGACCAGAGTTTCAAAATCACTGGTCTAAAACATTATCCATTAAATAATTCTAGCTTTACAGAAGGAACATGATTGAAAATGAGAGAAAGAATGCATAACAAAGAAAATGGCTGGTGTAAAAGAAAAACAGACTTGAAGGTTTGGGGAATCTAAAAGTGAAAGAAATTTCGAGAAGCTAAGGGATGAATAGGGAAACACATCAGCAGAAGAGTTCAGGAAGAGAATACTTGGAGCTAAGAAGTCCAGAATGAAATGGCTAACTATCTAGACTGCCAGGAAGGACACTCAGGTCAAGAGAAAAAGGATGGAGGTGCTGTCAAATGCTCCATATGCCGCAGAGCAAGCAGAGGGGACAACTCCTACCACCCTGTTTAGCAAAAGACATGTCAGATCCTAGATCCCAGCCAACGGTACTTCACAAAATAAAACAAAAAGCATTCATCAGGATTTGAACCCAAGGCTTCCTGGCCCTAGTCCAACACATTATCCAGTAGATCACCAGTTCCAAACTGTGCTCTGAGGAGCCCTTAGGGCTCCACATGCACTTTCTAGGTGCTCCGCAACCATCTCCAGGACAATGAAAGAAATAAAAATTGAAGGAAATTAAAGAATAAGAAACAAAAAGGAACACTACTTCTAAAAACCATTAATTTATAAGACATAGGGGTATGCTTCTTAGGGGAGCCATCATATAAATTGATTCTAAAAAGAGCTCCGTTAAGTCAAAAAGGTTGGGAACCCCTGCACTAGATAATGCTAGCTCTTCAGAAGGAACATGAGTAAAAGTAAGAGGGAGAGTGTGTGGGGAAGAAAATAGCTAGTGAAAAAGAAAAAATAGAGTTGAGGGTTTGGGGATCTTAAAGGTGTGTTGAAGATGAGGAAGCTAAGGGATGGATAGGGAAAGCAGAGGCAGAAGACTTCAGGGAGGGAATACCTGACATTCAGAATGCAATGGTTATCTGGGCTGCAAGGAAGGATGCTGAGTTCAAGTGCTGCCCAATGATCCACATGTGGCAAAGCATGAGTTAAGAAGAGGAGACAACTCTGACTAGCTTATTTATTTATTCTTATTTTAAAAATGAAGTTTCCCATTGCCTTAGGCTAGCAATTCCCAAACCCATTTCTATCTCACCAGCAACTGTGTTGCTTTCCAAGAGCTGCTGCTGATGCCATATAAATATTAAATGAAATATATAGAAGTACAGTCGTCCCCCGGTTTACGAAAGTAATCCGTTCCGGGATTACTTTCATAACCCGGAAGCTTTCGTTTCCCGGGGGACCGCTAAACTCAATGGACCGCGCGGCCGATTTAAAGGGGCCGCGCGGTTTTTTTATTCGTATCCCGGGGGATCTTTCGGATCCTGGGGGATATTGTAGCGGTCCGGCGGCTTTCGGATCCCGGGGTTTTCGCAACCCGGGGGATTCGTAAGCCGGGGGACCACTGTACTAAAAAGACATGTAGGCACTGAATTTCTCCCTGGCCCTACGTGTATCCAACCTGCAGCCCCAGATGAAATTTTGGCACTGAATCCAAGCACCAACTAAAATGGAAGAGGGTCACAACCTGTTTGGGTGTCTAACTAGATAGATACTGAATTTAAAGATATAGCCATATTAGTCTGTAGAATCAGTACATAGAGAGATCTTGTAGCCCTATTGAGACAAACAGAAAGATAGATACTGCTTAAAGATCAATACTGAAAGCTCCCTGGGGAGTGTCTACAGGCAATTTAGCTCCTGGGATGCTACTATCCAACTCCAACATAAATCTAAGCTTAAGGGGGTCACATGGGCATTGTAACTACTTCCATTGGAACTACAAGTTAACAAGCCAGTGTTCCAGATCCCATTCTTTGGTATCCAGGAAAGGTCCCCCATGTACACAGTAGGTTTTGTTTGTTGTAGAGCAGCAAATATCTAGGGCTTGCCCTGATGAATGTGTTTTGAGGAGATCCCTGAATACGTGGGATGCGTGTCAGATTTGTAGGGCAGTGGTAGATGCAGATGAGATTCCAAGGGGGTATGTTTGGAAGTTTGTAGGATGGTCCTGCATTGGAGGCTGGTTTTTCGTAGGGGAATGAATATCTGTAGGACGTCCTCCATGTGGAGGTTGGCTCTACATAGGACAAAGTAGGCTTGTAGGACAGTCCTACATGTGGAGGACGGTCCTACGTATGACATTTCAGATTTTTAGGAAAGTCCTACATATGGAGGACAGTCCGATGTCGGACATTTCAGAGTTGGAGCACAGTCCAACATTTGGAGGACAGTCCCACATTTGGAGGATGGTCCTACATTTGGAGGACGGTCCTACATTTGGAGGACCGTCCTACAATTGAAGGACAGTCCTACATTTGATGGACGGTCCTACAATTGGTTAGGACCGTCCTACAATTGGAGGATGGTCCTACATTTGGAGGACAGTCCTACATTTGGAGGACGGTCCTACATTTGGAGGACAGTCCTACATAGGACATTTCAGTTTCTTAATACAGCACTACATGTGGAGAACAGTCCTCCGTAGCACAATCTAGATTTGTAGGAAAGACCTACATGTGGGGGATGGTCCCATGTAGCACAATCCAGGTTTGTTCGGCTGTCGTACATTTGGAAGATTGTAAGACAGGCCTATATGTGGAAGATGTCCTATCTAGGGCAATCCAGGTTTGTAGGAGAGTTTTACATGTTGAGGACAGTCCTTCGTAGGAAAACACAGTTTTGAAAGGCAGTTTTACATGTGGAGTACAGTCCTACATACGGTGATCCAGATTTGTAGGATGGCCCTACATGTGGAGAGTGGTCCTGTGTAGGGCAATTCATATTTGGAGGAGAGTCCGACATGTGGACGGCACTCCTACGCAGGAGCAGCCAGAGTTGTAGGAGAGTCCTACATGTGGGAGACGAGCCTCTATGAGGCAAACCACAGTTGTACTACACCCCAAGAGGTCCGGCACAGTCCAACGCAACAGAATCCTTTTCTCTAGGAATGTCTTACAACTCCATTACATTTCGGAAACCTAGATTTCTACCACAGCCACGTGGAAGACACAGCCTACAGATGGAGGCTGCCCTCCACGTTTGCAGAACCCGACCCAAATTTCCAGCATATCTCCCCCATTCCCAAAATAAAATAGGATTTCCTCTTTCCTTGCTTCTCTAGGTGGTTTAAACTTCAACTCCCAGAAGTCCTAGGTAACTTGGACAAGCGCCAGCGGTTGTGGAACCTAAAGCCCTAAACATCTTGAGGGCCAAATTTTGGGAAGGGCCTACTTCTCACTGACAGAGTCTCCTAACTCTTCTTGATTAGTCAGAACGAGAATCGGTCTGTCGACTCAAAGGCCGACACATTTCCTGTACGTGTTCCAGAAGTACAGAAGAGTAGTGCAATCTAGATTTGTAGGACAGTCATCTGGAGGACACATCCTACGGGTGGCATCTACCCTGCATTTGTAGGGCCCCAGTCCTACATTTCTAGGACCCGACTTATATTTCCAGGACACGTCCCACATTGCCACAGTAGAGTAGAAATCATTATTCTGTTCCTCTGAATAGATCTTTCTGCGGTCCTCCTGGTATTTTCGATTTCAAATTCTGGAAGCCATAGGTAGCTTGTTCGTGACGTTCAAAACCTCTGGAGGTCTAAAATTTGGGAATGGCTGACTACGAAGGCCTTTATCACACTGGGGCTAATTTTGGCATTAAAGAGAGATTCAAGTCCATTTAAATCATACCGGAAATAAAGCGAAAATGGAGAGTCATTGCGCGAATGGTCACTACACACAATTGTGGAAATAAAGCGGTGGGAAATGCATTGTCACTGAAATCCCCAAAGGAAAGAGATGTGTGTTAATGCTTCTTTGTGACCTCTTGAATGGAAGCTTTGTACGGCGTCATGTGAAATGTAATCACGGGATTTTTCCAGGATATTCATGGGATAAATGCCCAATCTCTTTCGTATGAGAAACTCCTAAGCCATGGAGTGTCCCTTCTCTTATTGTTTATTGGAAACCAGTAGTGGATTAGCAACTCAAAGGCCAACACATTTCCAGGACATGTCTTACAAGTGGAGAAGAGTAGGGCAATCTGGATTTGTAGGACAGCTATGTGGAGGACACATCCCTCCCATCATTTGTAGCGCCCCGACCCAAATTTCTACGACACGCCCCACATTGCCACAGGAGGGTATAATTCATGACTGTGTCCCTCTGAACAGATGTTTTCTTGGTCCTCCATTTGTTTTTGACTTCAGTTTCCAAAAACCCTAGCTACCGTACCTTGCTCAAGAGTCAGGAGTTGTGGGAGGTGAGGTTCAAAACATCTGGAGGTCCAAGGTCTGGGAATGGCTGACTTCTAAGACAGAGAGTTTTCCAACTCTAATTGCTCAGTGGGAACGAGAATGGGCTCATGAACAGAAAGACAAACACATTTCCAGGATATGTCCTACAAGTGGAGAAGAGTAGGGCAATCTCGATTTTCAGCACAGCCATGTGGCGGAAAAGTGGAGGCAGCCCAGGATTTGTAGGACCCCTGTCCTACATTTTCAGGACCTGAGCTTAATTTCCAGGTCACATCTCCCATTTCCATAATAGAGTAAAATTCATGATCGTGTTCCTCTACACACATCTTGCCGTGTTCCTCCAGGTGCTTTGACTTTAACTCCCAGAGGCCCCAGCTAGCTTGGCTCCGCTTTGACAGAGGAGCAGGCTATAAATAAATAATGTTTGGGTATGGCTGAGTTCTATGTCACAGAGTCTCCCAAGATTTGTCGGTTTGTGGGAAGCAGAATGGGGCTAGGGACTGAAAGGCCAAAGCAGGAGAGATGGTAGAATTGTCGGAGCCATCCTCCATTGCCAGCAGCCGTCCTCCATATTCAGGTGGCATCCTTGATCTCCAGGAAAGGTCCCCCATGTACACAGTAGGTTTCGTTTGTTGTAGAGCAGCAAATTTCTAGGGCTTCCCCTGATGAATGTGTTTTGAGGAGATCCCTGAATGTGTGGGATGCATGTCAGATTTGTAGGGCAGTGGTAGAGGCAGATGAGATTCGAAGGGGGTACGTTTGGAAGTTTGTAGGATGGTCCTGCACTGGAGGCTGGTTTTTCATAGGGGAATGAATATCTGTAGGACGTCCTCCATGTGGAGGCTGGCTCTACATAGGACAAAGTAGTCTTGTAGGACAGTCCTACATGTGGAAGATGGTCCTACGTATGACATTTCAGATTTGTAGGAAAGTCCTACATGCGGATGACAGTCCTATGTCGGATATTTCAGATTTGGAGCACAGTCCTACACTTGTAGGGCAGCCCTACATTTCTAGGGGAGTCCTACAATTGGAGGACCGTCCTACAATTTGAGGACGGCCCTACATTAGGAGGACAGTCCTACATTTGGAGAACAGTCCTACATTTGGAGGGCAGCCCTACGTAGGACATTTCAGGTTTGTAGGACAGTCCTACATGTGGAGGACAGTCCTGCGAAGGACATTTCAGTTTCTTAGGACAGCACTACATGTGGAGAACAGTCCTACGTAGCACAATCTAGATTTGTAGGGAAGACCTACATGTGGGGGTATGGTCCCATGTAGCACAATCTAGGTTTGTAGGGCTGTCCTACATTTGGAAGATTGTAAGACAGGCCTATATGTGGAAGATGTCCTATCTAGGGCAATCCAGGTTTGTCGGAGAGTTCTACATGTTGAGGACAGTCCTTCGTTGGAAAACACAGTTTTGCAAGGCAGTTTTACATGTGGAGTACAGTCCTACCTACGGTGATCCAGATTTGTAGGACGGCCCTACATGTGGAGAGTGGTCCTGTGTAGGGCAATTCATATTTGGAGGAGAGTCCGACATGTGGACGGCAGTCCTACGCAGGAGCAGCCAGAGTTGGAGGACAGTCCTACATGTGGGAGACGAGCCTCTATGAGGCAAACCACAGTTGTACTACACCCCAAGAGATCCGGCACAGTCCAACGCAACAGAATCCTTTTTTCTAGGAATGTCTTACAACTCCATTACATTTCGGAAACCTAGATTTCTACCACAGCCATGTGGAGAACACAGCCTACAGATGGAGGCTGCCCTCCACGTTTGCAGAACCCGACCCAAATTTCCAGCATATCTCCACCATTCCCAAAATAAAATAGGATTCATTATTTCCTCTTTCCTTTCTTCTCTAGGTGGTTTAAACTTCAACTCCCAGAAGTCCTAGGTAACTTGGACAAGCGCCAGCGGTTGTGGAACCTAAAGCCCTAAACATCTTGAGGGCCAAATTTTGGGAAGGGCCTACTTCTCACTGACAGAGTCTCCTAACTCTTCTTGGTTAGTCAGAAGCAGAATCGGTCTATCGACTCAAAGGCCGACACATTTCCTGTACGTGTTCCGGAAGTACAGAAGAGTACTGCAATCTAGATTTGTAGGACAGTCATCTGGAGGACACATCCTACGGGTGGCATCTACCCTGCATTTGTAGGGCCCCAGTCCTACATTTCTAGGACCCGACCTATATTTCCAGGACACGTCCCACATTGCCACAGTAGAGTAGAAATCATTATTCTGTTCCTCTGAATAGATCTTTCTCTTGTCCTCCTGGTATTTTCGATTTCAAATTCTGGAAGCCATAGGTAGCTTGTTCGTGACGTTCAAAACCTCTGGAGGTCTAAAATTTGAGAATGGCTGACTTCGAAGGCCTTTATCACACTGGGGCTAATTTTGGCATTAAAGAGAGATTCAAGTCCATTTCAATCATACCGGAAATCAAGCGAAAATGGAGAGTCATTGCGCAAATGGTCACTACACGCAATTGTGGAAATAAAGCGGTGGGAAATGCATTGTCACTGAAATCCCCAAAGGAAAGAGATGTGTGTTAATGCTTCTTTGTGACCTCTTGAATGGAAGCTTTGTACGGCGCCATGTGAAATAGTTTCATGTAATCACGGGATTTTTCCAGGATATTCATGGGATAAATGCCCAATCTCTTTCGTATGAGAAACTCCTAAGCCATGGAGTGTCCCTTCTCTTATTGTTTATTGGAAACCAGTAGTGGATTTGCAACTCAAAGGCCAACACATTTCCAGGACATGTCTTACAAGTGGAGAAGAGTAGGGCAATCTGGATTTCTAGGACAGCTATGTGGAGGACACATCCCTCCCATCATTTGTAGGGCCCCGACCCAAATTTCTACGACACGCCCCACATTGCCACAGGAGGGTATAATTCATGACTGTGTCCCTCTGAACAGGTCTTTTCTTGGTCCTCCATTTGTTTTTGACTTCAATTTCCAAAAACCCTAGCTACCGTACCTTGCTCAAGAGTCAGGAGTTGTGGGAGGTGAGGTTCAAAACATCTGGAGGTCCAAAGTCTGGGAATGGCTGACTTCTAAGACAGAGAGTTTTCCAACTCTAATTGCTCAATGGGAACAAGAATGGGCTCATGAACAGAAAGACGAACACATTTCCAGGATATGTCCTACAAGTGGAGAAGAGTAGGGCAATCTCGATTTTCAGCACAGCCATGTGGCGGAAAAGTGGAGGCGGCCCAGGTTTTGTAGGACCCCTGTCCTACATTTTCAGGACCTGAGCTTAATTTCCAGGTCACATCTCCCATTTCCATAATAGAGTAAAATTCATGATCGTGTTCCTCTACACACATCTTGCCGTGTTCCTCCAGGTGCTTTGACTTGAACTCCCAGAGGCCCCAGCTAGCTTGGCTCCGCTTTGACAGAGGAGCAGGCTATAAATAAAGAATGTTTGGGTATGGCTGAGTTCTATGTCACAGAGTCTCCCAAGATTTGTCGGTTTGTGGGAAGCAGAATGGGGCTAGGGACTGAAAGGCCAAAGCAGGAGAGATGGTAGAATTGTCGGAGCCATCCTCCATTGCCAGCAGCAGTCCTCCATATTCAGGTGGCATCCTTGATCTCCAGGAAAGGTCCCCCATGTACACAGTAGGTTTCGTTTGTTGCAGAGCAGCAAATTTCTAGGGCTTCCCCTGATGAATGTGTTTTGAGGAGATCCCTGAATGTGTGGGATGCATGTCAGATTTGTAGGGCAGTGGTAGAGGCAGATGAGATTCCAAGGGGGTACGTTTGGAAGTTTGTAGGATGGTCCTGCACTAGAGGCTGGTTTTTCGTAGGGGAATGAATATCTGTAGGACGTCCTCCATGTGGAGGCTGGCTCTACATAGGACAAAGTAGACTTGTAGGACAGTCCTACATGTGGAAGATGGTCCTACGTATGACATTTCAGATTTGTAGGAAAGTCCTACATGCGGATGAGAGTCCTATGTCGGATATTTCAGATTTGGAGCACAGCCCTACATTTG
Source organism: Urosaurus nigricauda (assembly GCA_034509955.1). Taxonomy (NCBI): domain Eukaryota; kingdom Metazoa; phylum Chordata; class Lepidosauria; order Squamata; family Phrynosomatidae; genus Urosaurus; species Urosaurus nigricauda. The sequence goes on from JAOEGL010000236.1 coordinate 14,854, forward strand.
TAGGGCAGTCCTACAATTGGAGGACGGTCCTACATTTGGAGGACAGTCCTACAATTGGAGGACAGTCCTACATTTGTGGTGCTGTCCTACATTTGGAGGACTGTCCTACATTTGGAGGACGGTCCTACGTAGGACATTTCAGGTTTGTAGAACAGTCCTCCATGTGGAGGACAGTCCTGCAAAGGACATTTCAGTTTTATTAGGACAGCACTACATGTGGAGAACAGTCCTACGTAGCACAATCTAGATTTTTAGGGAAGACCTACATGTGGGGGTATGGTCCCATGTAGCACAATCCAGGTTTGTAGGGCTGTCCTACATTTGGAAGATTGTAAGACAGGCCTATATGTGGAAGATGTCCTATCTAGGGCAATCCAGGTTTGCAGGAGAGTTCTACATGTTGAGGACAGTCCTTCGTAGGAAAACACAGTTTTGCTAGGCAGTTTTTCATGTGGAGTACAGTCCTACATATGGTGATCCAGATTTGTAGGACGGCCCTACATGTGGAGAGTGGTCCTGTGTAGGGCAATTCATATTTGGAGGAGAGTCCGACATGTGGACGGCACTCCTACGCAGGAGCAGCCAGAGTTGTAGGACAGTCCTACACGTGGGAGACGAACCTCTATAAGGCAAACCACAGTTGTACTACACCCCAAGAGGTCCGGCACAGTCCAACGCAACAGAATCCTTTTTTCTAGGAATGTCTTACAACTCCATTACATTTCAGAAACCTAGATTTCTACCACAGCCATGTGGAGGACACAGCCTACAGATGGAGGCTGCCCTCCACGTTTGCAGAACCTGACCCAAATTTCCAGCATATCTCCACCATTCCCAAAATAAAATAGGATTCATTATTTCCTCTTTCCTTTCTTCTCTAGGTGGTTTAAACTTCAACTTCCAGAAGTCCTAGGTAACTTGGACAAGCGCCAGCGGTTATGAAACCTAAAGACCTAAATATCTTGAGGGCCAAATTTTGGGAAGGGCCTACTTCTCACTGAGAGACTCTCCTAACTCTTCTTGGTTAGTCAGAAGCAGAATCGGTCTATCGACTCAAAGGCCGACACATTTCCTGTACGTGTTCCAGAAGTACAGAAGAGTAGTGCAATCTAGATTTGTAGGACAGTCATCTGGAGGACACATCCTACAGGTGGCATCTACCCTGCATTTGTAGGGCCCCAGTCCTACATTTCTAGGACCCGACCTATATTTCCAGAACACGTCCCACATTGCCACAGTAGAGTAGAAATCATTATTCTGTTCCTCTGAAGAGATCTTTCTGTGGTCCTCCTGGTATTTTCGATTTCAAATTCTGGACGCCATAGGTACTTGTCAAGGATGATGGGAGTTGCAGCTTGTCTTATACTTGCTTTCACTCACCACCTTGTTATGCAGCGGAACAGACCTGCTTTGATCTGTGGTTGTTGCTTCTTCCAAGCTTGCAGAGCTTCTGAGATTAGGCTGAAGACCTTGACAAACTCTTTCAGCCTTCTCACTCCTCTCTCAGAGATGTCTTCAAATGTCTCCTTGGATCTGGTAGCTTTTGTATCTTCTCTTTCACAAGATTCCAGGCAACACAGTAGACTTGTATAAAAGATCTACTTTATTTGACTATATACACTAAATGCCCTTCACCATACAATCTTTGCTATATAACTCTATACAAATGCTCAGTTCAACTATTTTCTACTATACTCCACTATACTCCACACTACTCCACAACTCCAAATTACTCCACAACTCCAAACTACTCCACAACACATTGGTATACAGTGTCCTCATTTATAGTCACTTGTGGATGTTTTACACATTCTGATTGGCTCACAATGTTCATCCCATACTTAAGTCCAACCCAAGTATTTCATCATACTGTCTTGTACCGTAATTGACTCTCAGGTGTTGCCAATATGTATCTTGTCATTTATCCTTGGCATATGTCCTTGGCTCCCAGGACTTCTAAATTACATTAGCCTTTTCACCTGTGTAGCTTCTTAATTGCTTTTGCTTAGTCAATGTGACTTTCACATACATATTTTATTTCTTCCACTGTATGTCCCATGTTGCATTTTCCTTAACACGAGCCTCCTATCCTAAATCACATCACTGAACTAAAAAAAGCTGGATGAGTGGAGAGGAAGGGAGAGGAGCCAAGCATGGGGACATTTCTTTATTGAAGGCCTGTGGCCTCTGTTCAGGTGTGATAGATACTTTGATACTTGGCACAAATTCATGAGCTTGGAATTACTTCATTTGAAACTACTTAGTTTAATTTAAAATGTACAGTATGTCCTTAGCATGTGGCACTGGAATCACAGAAACCGAGAAGTAGATCCCCCATTACTTGAATTCTTTCCTCCCATAAAGCAATATCACCACCTGCTGGTAGTAAATGAAATGGAGGAAGATTATTCACACACAACTCCAAAGGCTTGGACGTGGGTTTGATTTAATCTCTTTTTTTATGCATTTTACACTTTGTTCCACTTCAGATATTTTGACAGCCATATGCTTATGATTGAAGGAAAATCTATAAGCTGACTAAAAATGCTCCCATCTCCAACTTGAAAGGAGAGAAGAACACATCTGCTATTTGCCTACTGATTCGTTTCAGTTGGTTTATTCATCCCAATCCCTCCAAAAGGAAACACCTAGTTATATTTTTGTACTGGTTTTCATAATTGTTTGCAAGCAGTGTGCAACATATTAGGGAAAAAAGTAAACTAAATCCAACCTGTCTCTACGCCCCCCCCCCCCATAATAAAATATCACAGCAAAAGTTATTTTACAGATTAAATATAAAACAGCCTTCCACAATTGGTCACGCCAATAAGGAATTATGGGAATTGCATCAAATTTAGACCTCAACAGATTGGGGAGGTGTGATATAAAACAATGGTAAAAGCACCAGGATACAGAATTTGAAGAAAGTATTTAGAATACTGCACTCTATCACCCTATTTGTTTGATTTGTATGCAGAAAATAGCATAAAAACAACAGGATTAGACTCAGAAGGAGGAGGAGTAAGGATAGGAGGAAGGAGCAACATAAAATATGCACAAGACACCATACTACTACTTGAAGGCATCATAGAGTTAGAACAATCAGTGAAAGAAAAAAGTGCAAAAACAGGCCTGCTCCTAAACATAAAGAAAACAAAAAGAATGGCCATGGAAGAAGTACATAAATTCTACCTAGACAATGAGGAAACCAAAATAGTAATAGAGCTTTCATATCCAGGATCAAACATTGATCAGAATGGAGACTGCAGTCAAAAAATCAGAAAACTAGGAATGGGAAGGTCAGCTATGAAAGAACTAGACAATATCCTAAAGAGTAAAGCATGAACAAATGAACACTAAAGTTCAAATCATCCAAACCATCGTATTCCCCCTCCCTATGTATGGATGCAAAAGACAGTGAAGAAAACAGATAGGAAAAGTATCAACTTATTCAAGATGCGGTGATGGAGAAGAATGCTGAGGAACAGATCAAGCCTGATGATCAAACTGAGGCTGTCATACTTTGGACACATCACAGATCATGAGAAAAGACAAGCTAGGAAAGGTGGAGAGTAATAGAAAGAGAGAAAGACCACACATCAGATGGATGGACTCAATCAGGGAAGGGAGGTCACATGCATGGATTTGTAGGAACTAGACAGAGAGGCTAGGGGGTCTTGGAGATGTCTCATTCACAGGGTAGCCGTGAGTTGAGGGCAGTTAACAACAACAAACTTAGAATACTTAAAAGCTCTGGGAGACTGTTTTTAAAAACTTCACACATCACCTAGAAGGCAACAGAAAAACACCAAAATTATTCAGACAGAGTACCACAGCATTTAAAAAAAATCCTCCCAGGGCACCACCTGCTTCATCTTAACTTGCTAGGGGAATCAAGACTACCAGATGATGACAAGAAACTACGAAATTATAGTAGGAGTGTTTCGGTAGACACCCAAATCGACGGCCTGAGACAGGTGCCTCTGTCTGCCTCATGTAGAGCTGGTCCTAATGCCATGGAAGAGAATGAGGATTTTAAGGACCATCATGGTGGGTAGACATATCTACCTTCAAAAATGGGGTTGCATATGTAATAGTAGGGGCTTTTCACACTATATAATTACACCACTTTAACTGCTATGCTTCCTTCTTATGGAATCTTGGGATTTTCAGTAGAAGGAGAATTGTTTAGAATTCTTTGCCAAATAGCTCAAGTGTCTCACCAAACTACAAATCCAAAGATCTCATAGGATGCAGCCAGTGAGGTTAAAATGCAATCACCCTGCAACAGTGGTGTAGTGTGAAAATCTCTCGGATAGATATTGAAAGACTCTTCAGTCTAGATACTCTCAAGCTAGGTCTTCCCCCTTTTTAAATCAACAAGATATATATATATATATATATATATATATATTTGTGTCTGTGTGTGTGTGTGTGTACATTTTTCACCTTACAGTCCACTTCAATAATTCATTTTTCATAATTCATTTTTCACCTTACATTCCACCTCAATTCCACAACCAGTTAACTAAAAAAGGTTTCAGTCTCCTATCAAGCCCTAGAGGAGAACTAACTTTGAGGATATTAATAACTGAATTTTCCACCCTCAGGCTGAACAAACCCTTCCCTAAACAGACAAACCCATTTTCAAATGTTTATCACAGGAAACACTCTTATTTGCTTGCAGAACAACACAGGTGTAGCTGAACTGCCTCCACTCTTAAAATATTTATCAGCATATACAAGTCCTGTTTTTAAATTTCAGAAGTGATCAAAATAACTCAACACCAAAGTTAAAACCATCAGTCTTAAAACATTCTTAAAACAACCATCACCAACAGTAGCAAACAAAACATTCAGCCTCCAGGAAACCATTAAAAATCACTGATTCACGGGGAACAAATCTTGCTTTACAAGAAAATGGCAGAAAACTATCAAAGGGCTCATTCCCACTTGAGGTATAATCCGCGCTGGAAACTGGCTCCACTCCACTAAGTAAAGCGGTTCCAACAGGCCCCTCATTCCCACTACGAAAAGAGACATTTTCATAGTGGGAACAGCTTTTTTAGCTGGGAACGGCTTTTTTAGCTAGAAACGTTGTCATTCCCACTGGAGGAGACAGGGAAGGTGGCAGCCCTTCATCCCATCCTACCCGGAATCCCTTCCCACTGGATTCTCTCTCTCTTCTTCCTTTCTCTCTTCCTTCCTTTCCTCCCTTCCTTCTCCAACCTCTCTTCCTTCTTTGTCTCTTTCCTTCCTGCCTGCCAGGCCTCTGCTGCTTCTCCGGGACAGATTGGCCTTCTGGCACTGCTGCTGCGCTGCCACCACTTGCCCTATACTGGCTGGCAGTGCAGCAGCTCTGCTGGAAGCCCCACCAGTGCTGAAAAAGTGATGGAGGCACAGCCTGGGGCTGGCGGGGCTTCTGGCGGTGCTGCCAGGCCTCCACCACTTTCCCAGGGCTGCAGGGCTTCAGGTGGTGCTGCTGTGCTGCTGGCCAGCACGGGCAAGTGGTGAAGGCCCGGTACCAACACCAGAAGCCCCATCAGCCCTGAGAACAGTGGCGGAGGTGCGGCACCAATTCTGGAAGCCCCATCAGCTCCGGGAACAGCAACGGAGGCACAACACCAATGCTGGAGGCCCCATTAGCCCCAAGAACAGCAGCAGAGGCCCAGCAGGAAGGAAGAAAAAAGGCAAGGGTGGAAGGAAAAGGAGGGGGAGAAGGGGAAGAAAGGAAGCCCCGCCAGCACCGGGCAAGTGGCAACGGTTTTCCCTGGCAATGGGGACCCGGGAGGAGGAGAAGGAGGGTGAGTGTGGGGTTTTTGTTTGTTTGTTTGTTTGTTTTTGTTTTCGGAATAGAAGTGATCGCAAAATCACTCTATTGCTAAAGCAATCCCCGTAGAATTGATCGCAAAATTGTTAAGGTGAAAACTAATAAAGCCATTGATAACCAACTGATAACCAATAATCTCTGCTATTAATGATCAATAATGAACAGTTTAGCCATAGTGAGAAATAGAGCTAAAGGAAAAACTTGTCCTTTTGAATCTGGCTTGTAGCCCCCACCTTAGGAGGGAAGAGGGAAGCAAATGTGTGCTAATGGCAACAAGTGTTCCTGATAAGACTAAAGACTGGCTGGATGCCCAGAAATCAGAATGTTACAAGGACTAAGCTAAAAACAAAAGGTTTCTGTCAGTAAGCCTAACAGATAGATAGTGATATATAATGAAATGAGGAGCAAATAATATATATATAAATGAATGTTAAACTACGCATGCTCAATGAATATTTTGTGGGTTAATAAAAACTGTTTACGCCATGTTTGGGACATTCAGTCATGGGATGACCCTTGATTGGATCTCTGCATGCAGACTGAGACTGTTTGGAATAAATTGGATCTGTTTGGAAATTTTCACACAGCCTCCCTTGCATAATTGGTTGTGAATGGGTTAATTGACCCTTTGTTTACCGTAACAAAATCAATCGCCAAAGCAATTACTCGCTTTGACAATAGATTGATTTTGCAATCAATTCTATCACACACACAAAAACCCCACAATTCTCATCTGGCGTTCCCACTTATTGGGCACACTTCAGAATTGAGTTTTACTTTTAAAAAAAACTCTCCCAAACTAGTGTCAGGAAACTCTGGACTATTTCTGTTTGCCTTGCACCTTTCTTCCTCCAATTGATCAAATGAGGATTGGAAGCATGTCCAAATGTGAACGAGGGTCATATAGCCCGCATCATGCTTCACAACAAACTGTAGTGGGAATTAGTAGGAAAAGACATGATGAAAAGGGATTCCTAGATGCTAAGCAGAGCCATGAGAACATCTACTTTGCCCAGAGGTTATTATCCTTGTGGCAGATCTAGAAATAAGTTACTTTTTGGAACTTTTGGTCTCAAAATCATCCAATCCGCAATGACCAATGACCATGTTGGATGGAGCATTTTGAACACTGTAGTCCCTTAAAAAGAACTTTATCAGTCTCATACTTTAAATATGCACTGAATGAAGAGGTGCATCTTCAAGCTTCAACCTATGGTCCCAGAACCTTCATTACAATGCAATTCTATATTTCCTGTGCAATGTATAAATAAATGTTTTACAGCACAATCTAAGACATGTATATTAAAATATAAATCCCAACAGGTATATAGTACATATATATAGGATAGCAGGCTTGTTACTTGGGGAAAAATTAAGGGAAGTACCTCTTCCTCCAGTATATAATTAAAATATGGTATTTTAACTATAACAACAGCCATCAACATGTTTTAAAAAGTAGTTTTGACAGATTGACAGGTAACGAGGCTATCAATTGCAACTAGCCATTGCACCTTCACAGGGGTAAAACGTATGATAGTCACCCCCAAACTGCTTAGTGTGATATGAAGTGGTATATAAATGAAGCTGCTATTGCTATTCTCTCCTCTGGAGATTTGGAGTAAGGTGTCATCTATATGCTGATGATACCCACTTCTATCAATCCTTTCCACCAAATTCCAAGGAAGCTGTTTCTGTCCTAAACTGGTGTCTGGCTGCTGTGATGGACTGCATGAGGGCAAACAAATTGAAGCTTAATCCAGACAAGACAGAGGTGCTCCTGGTCAGTCAAAAGATTCAGCCTGTGTTAGATGGGGTTAGATTTCCCCCTGAAAACTCAGGTTCATCGTTTGGGGGTACTTTTGGATTCAACACAGCCTGGAAGCCCAGGTGTCAGTATTGACCTGGAGTGCTTTTCCACAGCTAAAACTTGTGCGCCAACTGCACCCATTCCATTCATTGAGTTTGTACAATGTGGCTATTGATTTGTAAAGTTACAAAATATACTATGATGAAGGATCACCACCAAAGTTTTTAGAGATTTTGGCTGAAAATAATTATAACCGCTTGCCTCTCACAGTAGTTAGAAAAGCAGAACATTATCAGCAAAATAACAAAAGCTTTAGAATGTCTATATGCAGTTAGTGAACAGCAACCTAAGGTGATTTTTATAGAGTTTGAAAAAAAAAAGTTAACTTTTTGGAACTACAGCGCCTAGAATCTCCCAGGATCGTGAAGTTAGCTTTTCCAAGACCTGGTCTTACAGTATCATGGGAAACCTTCTACTCTTTCATACGAGGCTAAATTGGAAGTATAATTTAAGGTCAATTCAAATGCAATCATGGGTTTTATGTTATTGCAAATTAACTCTTCGCACGCAAATTCGGGCAAGAGGGAAGCCAATTCGAATGCAATCATAGGTTTTACTTTATTGCGAATTAAAGCTTCGCATGCAAATTCGGGCAGGAGGGGGTTATTTTCGGGTAATGGAAAGTAATTCCGAACGGAGCAGGGGTTCTTCTGAACGGAGCAGGGGTTCATGTAAATTCGCTAAACAAGCGAATTTACATGAATCCGCATTGGCTCCATTCGGAGTTGGGAGAAATTCCTCCCGTTTGAAAGAGTCCCGCATGTCACAATGGCCACACAGTTGGGGGATAAACTGGTAAAGTGGAGGAAGCTGTTCCATACAAAGTGGGAAGCCCACAAAAACCCTCACATATGCACATGGTTTTAAAATCTACAAAACAGTGATACCTTTATTGGCCAACCAAAATACACAAAACACATTTTGCAAGCTTTTGAAGCTCCACTGGCTTCTTCATCAGGCAAAGATGTTAAAAATCATCTTTGTCTAATGAAGAAGTCAGTGGAGCTATAAAATCTTGCAACATATATTTTGTGCATTTTGGTTGGCCAATAAAGGTATCGTTGTTTTGCAGGTTTTAGATGTTATAATACTTTGCTACATGACCTACATAGCTACCCATGGGTATGTACATAGTTTTGTTTCAAATTTTTTTAACTCTTTTAATCTGTCTTTTTAACTTGTTAAATTGTTGAGATTATGTTCAAGCTTTTTAAAATTGTTTTTATTATTCTCACTGTTTTAAATGTCCGATTGATTATGTTGTATGCTACTCTGAGATATCTAGATATTTGAATAGAGGGTCAAAGAGACTGAGAGACAAAAGCAGAAAGCCGGATGAAGTGGTTTGAATGTGACAAGAGCTCCTGAAAGCTGGTGATGGACTGCAGAAAACATTCATAGTAAGAGTCTCCTCCTTCAGTTTAGCAACTGGTACTATAGTGACTCTCTGGTCTGCTGAGATACTCAGAATTATTTTCTAACATATTGTTTGTTTGTTCACTGGATCCTCCTCTGAACAAAATCTTGTCAAGAAAACCCCATGATGGGTTCGCCTTAGGGTTTCCGTAATTTGAGAATGATTTGAAGGCACACAGCAGGCCCTGTAGAGACCTGGATCATGGGGATTTTGTCCTCCTCAGGCCTAGATTGTGCTCCCTGGAAAATGTACCACCTTTGAGTTTGTTAACAACTACACTTGAGTTGATCTCAATCTATGGCAAACCTATGGATAAGACATCTTCAAGACCCTTTATCCTCCACTGCTCCGCTTAATTCCTGCAACCCCATACAATACCTGTGACCTCCTTAATAGAGTCCCATCCATCTAGCATGCGGTCTTCCACTCTTTTTACTTCCCTCTTTTTACTTTCTTAGCATTGTTTTTTCCAGTGAGTTCTCCCTTCTGATGATGTGCACAAAGTATGACAGTTTTGTCATCTTGGCTTCCAGAGAGATCTCTGGTTTGATCTGATCTAGGACCCATTTGTTTGTCCTTTAGGCCACCCACGGGATCCTCAACACTCTTCTCCAGCACCACATCTCAAATGAATTTATTTTCTTCCTATATGCTTTCTTAACTGTCTAGCTGTCACATCCATACAGGGTAATAGGGAATATAATGGCTTGTACGATTCTAACTTTTGTGCTCAGTTGTATATCTTTGCACTTTAGAATCTTTTCTAGTTCTTTCATAGCTGCTCTCCCCATTCTTAATCTTCTTCTGATTTCCTGACTGCCGTCCATGTTCCTATCAATGTTTGATCCCAGGTATGAGAATTCTTTTACTATTTCCATTTCCCCATTGTCTAGGTTAAATTTGTGTAGATTCTCCATGGTTATTATTTTTGTTTTCTTTATGTTCAACAGTACACCTACCTTTACACTTTCTTCCTTGATCTTCCTCAGTAGGTGTTCCAGGTCTGTGATGTTTTCTGCTAGTACTTTGGTATCATCTGCATATCTTTGATTGTTGGCATTTCTTCCTCCTGTTTGCACTACTTCTTCTTCTGTATCCAGGCCTGCTTTTCTTATAATATGTTCTGCATACAAGTTGGACAGATAGGGTGAGAGGATACAGCCTTGTCTGAACCCTTTGCCAATTGGGAACCATTCTGTTTCTCCATGTCCATGTGCATATAGGCTATACACATGGACATCATCAGATTGCCAACACAATCTTAGTGTGTTGAAACTACTCATGAGACTCATGACTCATGAGCTGAAAACTGCCTTAGCAGGAGAAATGAATGACACTTGATTGGTATGTTAGAAATAAAATTCTGCACCTGAACTTTGCAACCTGTATAAATTATGTAAAGAATGTAAATTGGCATGCTTTTGGTATTGCAAAAGATGATAAAGCTGTATACTGGTGGCCAAGACTAGACCAGGCACCAACTGTGGCACAGATCAGAAATTACTCATATGAAAAATAAGAGTAAAACTCAAGAAGAAAACAAAACTAGTCACCATACCAAAATATGATCTAAATAATATTTCAACAGAATTTACTGACAACATAAGAAACAGATTCGCACTATTAACCATAATAGACTCACCCGGGAGTTTTGGTGGCCTCGAGTTCGGGCAGAGGTGGCCAAGTATGTGGACACGTGCCCAGTGTGTCATCGGGCCAAGGACCATCTGGGTCGGCCGGCGGGGTTGCTGATGCCACTGCCGGTGCCGTTGAGGCCCTGGAAGGTTGTGTCCATGGACTTTATCACAGATCTGCCCCTCTCTGCTGGCTGCACCACCATTTGGGTGGTGGTGGACTTATTTTCAAAGATGGCACACTTCGTACCCTGCGCTGGCCTTCCCACGGTGAAGGAGACAGCCCGGATGTTCGTTCAGCACGTCTTCTGGCTCCATGGCCTTCCCGAGGGAGTGGTCTCAGACCGCGGCAGCCAGTTCACTGTCTGGTTTTGGACCAGTCTGCTCCGCCTCTTGGACATCGCGCCTCACCTGTCGTTGGTGCATCATCCCGAGTCCGACGGCCAGACAGAGAGGACTAACAGGACTCTGGAGCAGTACCTCCGTTGCTACTCCAGCTATCGGCAG
>JAOEGL010000237.1:0-26035 GCA_034509955.1 Urosaurus nigricauda
ACACTGTTGACTCATGTTCAACTTGACGAAGAGTTTTCCACTGTCGAACAGCCCTTACTGTCAGGATGTTCCTCCTAATGTCTAGGTTGAATCTCTTTTCCGGCAGTTTGCATCCAATGTTCCAGATCCTGTTCTCTGGAGCAGCAGAAAAGTTTATGTACACCAAACTATCAGCAAGCAAAGATGTCACTTTCTCGGCCAGCCATGAGGACAACTTTGGTTTTTGGAGTATTTTGGGCTTGGGAATTTTGGAATTTGGAGTGAGCAGGAGAGACAAAAAGAAGGTGATAGAAAGATGGGATTGCAAATCCTACCCAATGGCACGCCGAGTATATTTAACATCTGGTATGGATCATTTTTCTTCATTTTCATCATCATCATCATCAACATCATCATCACTCCTCTTCGCTTGGAGTCCACCCATATGGCCACCCATTCCCAACACAATCCTTTACCAACATAAATAGCATTTCTAGGATTTAAAGGGTGACAGAAGGGGAGACAAACAGATCTCATTCTCAAGATGCTCTAAATTAGACTGGCGCTATTGCTTCCCTTGTCTAGACACTGAACTTCTATTGATGCAGCCTAGAATTGCATTGGCCTTTTTAGCTGCCACGTCACTCTGTTGACTCATGTTCAACTTGTGGTCTAGTTGGACTGCTAGATCCCTTTCACACATAATCTCCTTAAGCCAGGTTTACCCCATCTTATATCTATGCATTTCATTTTTTCTACCTAGGAGCCAGCAAAGAAAGCCAGCAAAGAGATGGTGGGAAGGGCCCTGTGTCAAAGCACACAAACGTGTTTTCCTTTGCATCTACATAATTCAGATCTCTTTAACCTCTATGTTCAGGATTGGAACATCCACCTGCGCACTTTGCATTGCCAAGATCTCGGGGGTTGCCTGCCAAATCCTCCACCAAACTGTTATGGGAAATTTGAAGTTGAAGGCTTTCATGGCTGGCATCCATAGATTTTTGTGGGTTTTTCAGGCTCTGTGGCCATGTTCTGGAAGAGTTTATTCCTGACATTTCGCCTGCATCTGTGGCTGGCATCTTTAGAGAATGCTGGCATGGAAGAGAGTGGGGTATATACACACTGTGTGACCCTGGGTAGGGAGGAGTGAGTTCCATGTTAATCTGGTTCTTCTTCTGTTGTTGATGGCAGGGCCTCTGGGCGGAAGATATGTAAAGAGGATTATTGTCTGCTTAAATAGTGATTATTGTCTGTTGGGAAAAACTCTGACCCAGATACTGCCAGACTGGAGAACTGGATGCCACCTCTCATGGTAATTTTGGCCAGCTTCACCATGTGGCAAATGCTCAAAACTGAAGAATTAGACATACTCGCAGAGTGAGTGAGACCGACGGGTTAAAAGGGTGGCCCAGTGGAAGATGCTACAAGCTGTCACTGTCACCAAAGAACAAGGTGGCATGAAAAATTGCTTTCTCTTTCCTGCAGAGAGATTGGAAAAATCTTCCAAGACCTGGAGTTGAGATGGGGCATAGTGAACTTCCATGATGTTGAGGGAATGTACCTACAATTAGGTGAGACATCAAACCCTCAGTTGGAGAATGTCCGTTTGGGATATTGCAAGCAATGAGATTCAAGAGGGAAGATGGACATCTCACCCCTTCCCCCCCCCCAAAAAAAAGCAACAACAACAACCCCGCTGTCTCTTTCCTTTTTCAGGTGCACAGGACTGGAAGAGGAACATGCACAAAGACTAATAAGAGAAAGGAGAAAACCCCAGGATAGCTTCAACCTTAGGGTTGCCACAAGTCAGAAATGAAGTTTAGGGTTGCAACGAGTCAGAAATGAGACTTAGTGTTGCCATGAGTCAGAAATGAACCTTAGGGTTGCCACGAGTCTGAAATGACTTGAAGGCTCCCAACCGCAACAAGAACAACAAGACGAATAATATCTCTACTGTTAAATTTTTACTCTTTTAAAATTTTAAATATTCTTTTTTTAATTGTATTACAGTCACCCTTTCGAATTCAAGGCTTTGATTATCCATAAGTTTGCCAGCTACCCCTCTGCTCTTTTCCCTCCTCTTCCTCCCCTTCCTCCTTGCCTTCTCACTTTGCACTCCTTGCACCTAACTTTGCCCGGGGGCTGGCAGGGGGATTTCCCCTGGTCCGGGGGCACTGTGCCAGGGGGCAGCGGCTTAATCAGGACTCAGCCCCCGCGGGCGAAGATGGGTGCAGATGGAGGAGGCAAGGCGGAAGGGGAAGGAGACGAGGGAAAAGAGACGGTGGAGCTGGAGAGAGGAGGACCCTCTGCGAAATTTAAAATTCACACAGTTTCCCGGAACGGATCCTGCACAAATTTGGAGGGGTGACAGTACTGCATTACTGTATCTTTTGTTAGTATTGCATCAGTTTCATTGCATTGAATTTTGATTCTTGTTTAAGTATTGCTTTCTGGACTGTATCAATTTGTCACTAGCCTGATGCTATTGTATCTTTTCTTCTTTATTACTGAGTAGTTTGACAAATGTTCATAGTAACTTGTACATTTATGGTCTTGTCATACGCTTTGTCCCGGTTTTTCCCCTCCCTTTTAACCTCTAAGTCTAAGAGGTGAAAAATAAATCTGTGTCCATCTTTACACTTTGATTCCTCCTTGGATTCTGTTTTTGGGAAGAAGAGTCCATTTTACACAGGATTTTCTGGTAGCAGGTTGGCTGGTTCCACGTGTTTGTGTTGTGTAGGTTATGTGTAGAAGGCTATGTGTAGACGGTATAATAGAGAGCTCTTGTAGTATCTTTGAGACTAACTGAAAGAAAGAGTTTGGCCACATGAGCTTTCGTAGACTTTGTTCTGCTTCCTCAGATGCCTATAGGCATCTTAGGAAGCATAGTGAAGTCTACAAAAGCTCATGCGGCCAACTTCTTTCTTTAATTGATCTAAAAGGGGCTCGGATTCTCCATGATGGGGGGGGGGGAATGAACAGGTTGCTTACCTGTAACAGTATTTCTTCGAGTGGTCATCTGCGAATACATACAAATGGGTTATTCTGAGCCTGCACAGGCAGCTTCGGACCTTCTCAGAGCTTTTAAATGCATTTTAAACGCATTTTGGTGGTAGCCCCGCCCACTCTCCAACTGCCTATATTAGCCAGTTTCCCGCCCAAACCCTCAGTTCCATGGACTCCGCAGCAGCAGCAGCAGCCCAGGACCGAAGGAGAGGCAGGGCACGACTAAGAGGGAAGGATGGGCTGGATTTGTATATATTCGCAGATGACCACTCGAAGAAATACTGTTACAGGTAAGCAACCTGTCCTTCTTCTTCGTGGTCTCTGCGAATCATACAAATGGGTTAGACTAGCAAGCTTAGGTCAGCGGAGGTGGGAGTGCCATGCCACACAAGAAGGGCATATTGACCCCCAAATAGAATCACCAGTTGGGAAACCAAACCCGAGGGCATGCAACACGGGGACCCACAGTCCCGCTGGTATGGCGACACTACAGAGTTGTGTAGTGGACCCAATACTGAAACATAGTGGAACAGTCACCAGTGCAGGTGGAACATGCCCATTGGTAGAAAAACAGGCTTGCCAGCTAACCGTATGTCGCATACACTGTAGGAAAGCGTGATGGTCCATATCAAATGGCAGGTGTAAACTAAGGGCAGGGAAAAACCCGCCCCAAATAGCCCCGATCTTTCAGCAATGGAGCTGCTGAATCAGTGAGTGACCTGGAATAAGGAATCTCACTGACGTGAGTAGCAATTGAAAGTATCAAGCAAAGGTCTGATCTACAGACAGTGTCTAATCCAAGTTGGCTTGAATGAAAAATGACAGGCAAAGGGCTCACCACAATGTGAGGCCGCACAGGCCGGGACATAGGTATCCAGGACGAGGGGCATACAGAGCCCTCAGACTTGAGGTGTGTCATTCCAAGAAGCTTGTAAGTAGGAAAAAGGGCAGTTACCTGATAAAACCTCCCAAAGCCATGATCTGGAGATTATGGCAGGGAGAGACACAGCCTAGACTGTTCAGTAGTCTAGGGCTAAATGTCGTCTTTACAGAGTATGAAGAAGACAATCTGTGGTCAATAATAATACCGTTGGGAGTCCATCCATGGAGATGGAGCCTATCCAACTGTTGTGACACACAAGACATGCTGTAATGAAGAGTAATGTACAAGGCATGACGCATGCTGACTTTGGTGAACGTGAGAAGCAAAAACAACCGTGGCTAGCATGATAACAGCAGGACTAGTCACATCATTGCAGAAGTGAAGGGATACCACACTGTCAAGTTGAAAGAAGTCCCTATGGGGACAGTATTTCATGACATGATGTCCTGTAGAAGCTGTATCAAGGATATCACAATCTGGGCATAGCAGTCAGAACTGATAGGCAAACAGTATAGCCAGATTGATCTTGTGTCAGTCCATCCTGAACAGGCCCTAGGAACAAACCTGTTCAGAGCGGCGAAGCCAGAATAGGCTCCCAGAGGCCCAGAGTCCTATTCTAACCCGGCAGTACAAACACCGGCAGTATGTCAGAAATCACTGTAATGTTATCCGGAAAGCTTGAGACAAACAACTCAAGCTGAGGCCCTAATCCACTGCAACATGTCAGTATGGACAAAGGGGCTTGGAGACCATAAAAGAGTGGCCCAAAACCCTTTGTCATATAGGCCCAGGACACGTAATGAAGCATGAAGTACACAGTCCTGGGGCATAGCCCTAGGCAGTGCACAGGACTCCCTTCGGGGAGAGAAGCCCCAGGAATTCACAGGATGCATGGTTAGCCTTGTCAGGGTTGCAAGTGGAGATCTGAAATATCACCTCACCCATTTGACATCAGGAGAAACCGGATGGTATGGCATCAATTGACAGGAGAGATGCCCATTCCAAATCAAATGGAGGCCCGAAAAGGGATGTCTCCAGAGGACAATCCTACCCAGAGCAGAAATTGGAAGAAATTTTAGCAATTTGCCACCTGTTAAAAGGAAGAGGCCTCAACAAGAACCTCTTGGAGGGGGCCTGGAAATAGATATGTGTTTCTCATCATATCTAGCGGCCCTTGATATCAAGACCTCCCAAGGGAAAAAGAGGATCACGCCTGAGCTGGTATCAGGTGCATAATGGGTGGCAGCCCTAGGTATGGAGTGAATAAACAGGCTTATGAGGTTTGACTCTACAGACTTGAAGCTGTTCGTATGGTGAAAGATACCTGTAACCAGAGTAAAGAGGTTGTGCTCCCAATTTTATGGAGGGCAATAGAGAAATGAGATGTGAATGTCTACATAAAGTAACATTCAGCTGTCCCCCTGAGAAGAAGGACGTCATCATCACATGAGAATGGTGATGTCCTCCATCAGTATGGAGGAAGCACCACGTCCCCCAAATTGGTTATATAGGGACAGCCGATGCGCTGGCTGCCGGTAAAGGAGGAATATTTAAACTATATAGCTATCCAGTGATGCTGGCATTCCTCGGTACCGAGCGAGCGGCCTGAATGTGTCTCAGTTTCATTTGAAACGGGACCAGAGCCCATTTCAGGGTGACCATTATTGGCTCGGAAGCAACGACCTGACCACTTGTGGTTCGAGGGAGAAGTTGTAGGAGCCATAAAGGCCTTGAAAAGGAGGGGGACAGCATGGCCCTGAGGTTGGCAAAGCGTCCGCAGATAGCGACCCTCGGTACCCAGGAGGCAGTATGGACCTGAATCCGGGAGGCAAGAGCCAGTGGCACCTCATGGTCCCAGGTTGACTGAGTGCTTGCTGATAGGTGTCCTCGGTACAGCGGGAGCGACTATGGCTTTGAACTGAAAGCAGCATGCGCCACACTAGCTGATCGGAACAGCTAAACGCAGTCACCAAACGAACCCGGTGGCGGCAAGGAGCATGCGTCGATACCAATAACAGCCCTCAGAAATTGGATAACGAGCTACTTTCGAATCCTCTTGTGCAGCCCAAAAAGGTACCAATGCTGGGCCTTTAAAATTCGTCTTCTCAAGGAGAGTCAGGATGAAATGAGCCTTGCCATGATGGCAATCTGGCTAACCGCCAATGATCAGGGAAGTTGCCCTGTAAGATCGCCTGTAGGCCAACCAGGGGCATCCGGGACAGCCTGGGGCTGATGCGCATTGAAGCCGGGATGGAAGACAACCGGCTCGATCTTGAGAAGAGTTAAGGACTAACCATGAGAAGGGTAGGCAGTGAGATCAAAGTGTGGCTATGAGTCACTTGATTTGCCCCCAGAGAGTAGGGGGCTCACAAGCGTCCAAGTTGGGATATAGCCAATCTGTATCAGCCCTGAAAGTAAGGGATCGATGAAGCTCGAATCCCGGCATCCAGCCAATCACTGTGACCCAGAGAGTGAGGAACCGACACGGATCGACGTTGGGATATAAGTCAAGCAGTATGACTTCAGAGAGTGCAAGAGCAATGAGAATCGAATTCAGGTTGGTACGTGACCAAAGTAGATCAGAACCATGCTGCCAGGCAGGAGCAACAAGGATCGAATTCAGGCTGCCATCCAGGCAGTACGTGACCAAAGCAGATCAAAATTCTGCTGTCAGGCAACCCATTTG
The DNA here is from genome assembly GCA_034509955.1 of Urosaurus nigricauda. NCBI lineage: Eukaryota > Metazoa > Chordata > Lepidosauria > Squamata > Phrynosomatidae > Urosaurus > Urosaurus nigricauda. Next base: position 6,555 of record JAOEGL010000237.1, read on the forward strand.
ACCCTGGACAGTCAGGGAGCAACGAGGGTCAAAGTCAGGCTGTAAGCCAAGCAGTATGACACCAGAGAATCCGGGACCGATGAGGATCCTTGCCCCCAAAGGATAATGTCCCGAGTCCTGCAGCCAATAAATGGTATTACCTCGGAGAGTCAGGAACTGACGGTGCTCAAAACTGGGCTGTAAGCCAATCGGTATGACTCAAGGAGTCAGTCAGCAATGATGATCAGTGTCCGGGTACTGTATAGTCAGTATGACTCCGGAGGACCTGGGACCGACCCAGATAGACATTGGGCAGCCATCCAATCAGCCTGAAACCGTGGAGTCCAGGACCGATGAGGATCCACATCAGGCTGCCAGTCAAACGGTCAGACTCTGAAGAGTCAGGGACCCATGAGTGTCGAAGTCAGGCTGTAAGCCGATCGGTATGACCCCAAGGCATCAGGGAGCCATTAGGATCTACGTTGGGCTGCCAGTCAACGGCTTGACTCCGAAGAGATAGGCGCCGATGAGGGTTGAATTCAGGCTGCAAGCAAATCGGTATGGCTCCAAGGAGTTCAGGACTGACGAGCATCTGTGTTGGGCTGCCAGTCAAACGGTTTGACTCCGAAGAGTCAGGGACCAATGAGGGTCGAATTCAGGCTGCAAACCACTCGGTATGACTCCAAGAAGCCAGGGACCAATGAAGATCAATGTTGGACTGCCCGTCAAATGGTTCGAATTCGAAGAGTCCGGGACCGATGCAGATCCAAGTCATGCAGCCAGCCAAACGGTTTGATTCCGGAGAGTCAGGGACTGACGAGGCTCGGCGATGGGCTCAAAGCCAATCGGTATGATTGTCAGGGACCGATGCGAATCCATGTTGGGCTGCCAGCCAATGGTTTGACCCCGAAGAGTCAGGGACCAAGCCAAACGGTTTGACCCCGGAGAGTCAGGACCGATTCGGATCCACGTCAGGCAGCCAGCCAAATGGTTTGACCCCAAAGAGTCAGGGACCGAGGCAAACGGTTTGACCCCGGAGAGTCAGGGACCGATTCGGATCCACATCGGGCAGCCAGCCAAACGGTTTGACCCCGGAGAGTCAGGGACCGAGGCAAACGGTTTGACCCCGGAGAGTCAGGGACTGATCAAGATCCAAGTTGTGCAGCCAACCAAACGGTTCAATACCGAGCAGTCAGGGATCGACGAGGCTCAAAGCCAGGCTCGAAGCCAATCGGTATGAGTCCGAAGAGCCAGGGACCGATGAGGATCCACGTTGGGGTGCCAGTCAAATGGTTTGACTCCGGAGAGTCAGGGACCTACGGTTTGACTCTGGAGAGTCAGGGACCGATGAGGATCGACGTTGGGCTGCAATCCAGTCGCTACGGCTCTGGAGGGTCCCCGGCGGATGGTGACGACATCCATGAAGTCAACTCCTCTTCAGGGGAATGAAGGAGCAAAGCCCGGTGAATGGCCCTGAGACAGTTTGTCTGCAGCAAAAGATTGTCCCTAGCCATAGCGAGGGAGGAAGGCTGGTGGCCATTCTATAAGTTTCTCTCAGAAGTAAGAGGAAAGTCTTCCCGTGAAGCGGGCGCCATTTCAAGAATTTTGGTGAGGAATAATGGGGCTTTGCCAAATGCGTCAGAATGGCAGGTAGTATTCTCAAAAATTTCCTCAGAATTAAAATTTTTTTGCCTCACAGCACAGTCTGTTGTTAAAACAGAATTATTTCAGAGTTTAAAGTCACATTACAATAAGCGAGTCTCTAAGAGATCGCGGGGCAAGTCGTCAGTTTTAAAGTCTGACAGGAGAACGAAGCTCTGAAGAGTTCCTAGATGCTGCTAGTGCGGCGGACAAAAAGGAATTGAGGGTTTGGGCGGGAAACCGGCTAATATAGGCAGTTGGAGAGTGGGTGGGGCTACCGCCAAAACACATTTAAAATGCATTTAAAAGCCCTGAGAAGGCCCGAAGCTGCCTGCGCAGGCACAGAATAACCTATTTGTATGATTCGCAGAGACCACGAAGAAGAAAAATAAATCTATATTAAGGTGCTACTACAAGATCCCTCTACATACTGATTCTACAGACTAACACGGCTATATCTTTGAATATGTGCAGTACAGAGATCTTGTAGCACCTTGGTGACTTATGAAAGAAAGAAGTTGGAAGCATGAGCTTTCCTATACACGAAGAAGAAGAAGAAGCCAAAGAACTCAGTTCTGAAGGATGAAGGAGCTGTAAAAGTAGAGTTGAACTCCATCATGTCTACAGTGTAAACCAGTTTTTAGCATTGGACTATGACTCTGGAGAGCAGGGTTGGAATCCCAGCTAAGCCACGGAACTCACTAAGTGACCTTGAACAAGTCACACTCTCTCAGACTCAGAAAATGGCAATGGCAAACCCCCTCTGAAGAAATGTGCCAAGAAAACCCCAGGGTAGCTTCAACCTTAGGGTTGCCACAAGTCGGAAATGACTTGAAGGCTCGCAACCGCAACAAGCACAACAAGACGAATGATATTGCTAACAGGGGACGGGACAGAGAAAAGGCAGAATTACTCAACACCTTCTTTGCTTCAGTCTTCTTAGAAAATGCAAAGGGTACTCAACCTAAAGATAATGGGGCAGAAGACAGACTAGGGGAATTTCAGCACAGAATTAGTAAAGAGACAGTACAGGAATACCTGGTTAACCTAAATGAATATAAGTCTCCAGGACCAGGTGAACTACATCCAAGGTTATTAAAAGAACTGGCAAATGTAATATTGGAACCACTGGCAATAATCTTTGAGAACTCCTGGAGAACAGGAGAAGTCCCAGCAGACTGGAGCCAAGGAGCATCAGCCTGAAGTCACAATGGCCATCTCAATCGTTCTGGCAAGGAGCATGAGCGTGAGGTGACAATGGACCTATCTCAAACCTTCAGGCAAGAAGCATCAACATGATCTCACAATGATCTCCCTTCTCAATTCTTCAGGCAAGGGGTGTCAGCCTGAAGCCACAATGGTTCCGTCTCAATCCTTCAGGTAAGGAACACAAGCCTGAAGTTACATTAGTCCTGTCACAATCCTTCAGGCCAGGAGCATAAGCCTGATGTCACAATGGGACTGTCTTAATCCTTCAGGCAAGGAGCATCTGGCTAAAGTCACAATGAGCCAGTCTCAGTTCTTCAGGCAAGGAGCATCAGCCTGAAGTAATAATGGGCTTGTCTCAATCCTTCAGTCAAGGAACAGAAGCCTGAAGTCACAAAGGATCAGTCTCAATCCTTCAGCCAAGGAGCATCAGCCTGGAGTCACAATGGACCAGTCTCAATCCTTCAGTCAAGGAGCATCAGCACAAAGCCAAAAATGTGTCAGTCTCAATTCTTAAGGCAAGGAGCATCAGCCTGAAATCACCATAAGGCAGTTTAAACCCTTCAGGTACGAAGCATCAGCGTGAAGTCACAATAGTCCTGTCTCAATACTTCAGGAAAGGAGCATCAGCCAGAGGTCACAATGGGCCACTTTCAATCCTTGAGGTAAGAGGCACCAGCCTGAAGTCAAAATAGTCCTGTCTCAATCCAAGAGCATGAGCCTGAGGTCACAATGGCCCAGTGTAAATCCTTCAGGTAAGGAGCATCAGCCTGAAGTCATAATAATCCCATGCCAATCCTTCAGAGATCAGGATGTAGTCAAAAATAGACCAGCCTCAATCCTTCAGGGAAGAAGCCTCAGCCTGAGATCACAATGGGACAGTTTCAATCCTTCAGCCACCAGCCTGAAGTCAAAATAGTCCCATCTCGATTCTTCAGACTAAGAGAATCAGCCCGAAGTCCCAGAGGGCCTATCTCAATCCCTCAGGGAAGGAGCATTGGCATGAGTTCACCAAGGGCCAATCCAAATCTTGCAAGCAGCACCAGCATGAAGTCGCGATGAACCAATCTCAATGCTTCGGGAAAGCAACATCAGCATGAAGTCACACTGGTCCAGTCTCAACCCATCAGCCAAAGAGCATCAGCCTGTGGTTGCAATGGGCCAGTCCTGATCCTTCAGGCAAGCAGCATCAGCTTGAAGTCACAATGAGCCAGTCTCATTCCTTCAGGCAATGAGCATTATCCTCAAGTCATAATAGGCCAATCTCAATCCTTAGGGCAAGGAGCATAAGCCTGAGAATGCAATGAACCAGTCTCAATTGTTCAGGGAAGGATCATCAGCTTGAAGTAAAAATGGTTCTGTCTCAATCCTTCAGGTAAGAAGCACAAGTTTGAAGTAACAGTCTCATCAAAATCCTTGAGCCCAGGAGCATAAACCTGAAGTCAATATGGGCCAGTCTCAATCCGTCAAGCAAGAAGCATCAGCCTGAGTTCGGAATGGGCCATTCTCAAACCTTCAGCCAAAGAGCAACAGCCTGAGATCATGATAGGCTACTCTTAATGCTTTAGGCAAGGAGCATCAGCCTGAAGTCACAAAGGGCCAATCTCAATCCTTCAGCCAAGGAGCATAAACCTGAGATCACAATGGACCATGCCCACTCCTTTAGGCAAGGATAATGAGCCTGAAGTCTCAATCCATCAATCTCAATCCTTCAGGCAAGGAGCATGAGCCTGAGATCCCATTGGACGAGTCCCAATCCTTCCAGGAAGATCATCAGCTTGGGGTCACAAAGGTTCTGTCTCAATCCTTCAGGTAAGTCTCACCAGCCTGAAATCACATTAGTCCCATCTCCATCCTTTAGGCAAGGAGCATCAGCCTGACATTGCAAAGGGCCAATCTCAATCTTAAGGCAAGGAGCATCAGTCTAAGGTCACATCAGGCCAGTCTCAATCCTTCAGACAATGAGCATGAACTTGAGGTCACAATGGTCCTGTCATAAACCTTGAGCTAAGGGAGCTCCAGCCTAAGATAACAATAGTACCGTCTCAATCCTTCAGGTATGTATCATCAGCCTAAAGAAACAAGGGGCCAGTCTCAATCCTTCAGGCATGGAGCAGAAGTCTGAGGTAGCAATGGGCCAGTCTCAATCCTTCAGGTAAGAGCATCAGTGTGCAGTAATAGTAGCTCTGTCTCAATCTTGCAGGCAAGGAGTATCAGTCTAAAATCACAATTAACCAGTCTCAGTCCTTCAGTCAAGGATCATTAACCTGAGATCACAGTGGGCCAGTCTCAATCGTTCAAGGAAGGAGCATCAGCCTGAGTTCACAGTGGGCCTGTCCCAAGACATCAGTTAAAGAGCATCAGCAAGAAGTCGCAATGGTCCCGTCTCAATCCTTCAGCCAAGGAGCATCAGTCTGTGGTCACAATGGAAGAGTCTCAATCCTTCAGGAAAGGAATGTCAGCCTGAAATCACATTAGTCCCGGCTCAGTCCTTCAGGCCAGTAGCAGAAGCCTGAAGTCCCAATGGGCCTGAAGTGATTAGTTTCTCTATTGCTTTTTTCCTGTATATTTATTAATAGTTTTAAATTGTCATTTAAATGGTAGGGAGGGATGGAGGATATGATATGTATACTTTTAAATGTTGTAAGCCGCCCTGGTTGCCTGAGTGCAGAGAAGTGGGATATAAATCCCTTTCTTCTTCTTCTTCTTTCCCCCTTGTCCTGACCCTAACACTAGCCCTGGAGAGCCATGGCTGGCCATCCTTGTGGACCTCGTGGTTCAATCTGGGGAGAGACCCTCAAGCAGGGTGACCAGATGTCCTCACCACAAACGAGGACAAGGCACTGCCAAATGGAAAACATTCAAGGAAAATAGAGGGCATGACCAAGTAAAAGCTGTCCTGGGAAAGGAGGACACCTGCTCAGCCTGCCCTCAAGGACCTGCCGGCATATAAGCCGCCTTCTCTGCTTCCCCCTGCCAACACCTTTCCTGCTCCACAAAGTGCTCCAGCAAGATCTCCTCCTTTGGTTTGACTCCTCAGGAGGAGTAGGCAAAGCAAGGCCCTGCAGAGATTGTTGGACTGCAGTTCCCAGCATCCCCCCACAGCATCCCTCAGAGGCCTATGGAGCCACACTCTCCTGCTCCAGGGGAGCCTTGACATCCCCCAGGACTCAGGACAAGGCAGTCTCTCTGAACTCTTTCAAACGGGGAGGAATTTCTCCCAACTCCGAATGGAGCCAATGCTGATTTATGTAAATTCGCTTGTTTAGCGAATTTACATGAACCCCTGCTCCGTTCGGAATTACTTCCCATTACCCGAAATTAACCCCCTCCTGCCCGAATTTGCATGTGAAGCTTTAATTCGCAATAAGGTAAAACCCATGATTGCATTCGAATTGGCTTCCCTCCTGCCCGAATTTGCATGTGAAGAGTTAATTTGCAATAACATAAAACCCATGATTGCATTTGAATTGACCTCAAATTATACTTCCAATTTAGCCTTGTATGAAAGAGTCCTCTGGGAGCAAAGAAAGGGCATTTTTATGGATAGGATCCCAATATTGATAAGCTTGCAAGGCGACGTTATAGATGACTAGAATTTGTGGGTGTGTTATTGAAATCCCCATGACTTAATTTAGTGTATATTTTAACAGTCAACTATAGAGCCTTTAATATTATTCCTCTTTAGTCAGCCCTTGTACCTAACATGGACCAAAGGGACCCATCTCATGCTGGGAACTGCAGTCTCCTAGAGTCCTGCAGCTGTAACCGTATCCCTCTCTCCGTTGCTATGGTCAGGACCCTGTAGTAGGGCTGTAGTAGGGCTGTAGTAGGGACCCACTCTCCTCCTCTCAGTCCCACAGATATTCATCTAATTTTATTTTGATTCTGTGCTGCTGAAGGGTTAAAGGGAGTGGTTTGATGGGGGGAAAATGTGGATATCTTCCACTATTGATTGTAATGGGGGGGGGGGATCAATTTTCTCCTTTCAAGAGCATCAGGAAATTTTTTGGGGTTGTTAAGGTTCGGAAACCTTGTTTGGGATCCCTTCTGACTTTGTGGCCCTTTCATCCTCCATTATGGGTTCCCTGAAGGCCTCAAATGGCCAACTGCCAAGCGCTGAGGTGGAGGCGGACATTTTATCTTTCGGCAGCCATTTTGTGCTGCTTGTGACTGTGGGGAATAATGTTCCGGAAGCTTCTCTGAGGCCTCCTCAGTCGAACCAGAGGCTCCTCTTTCTCTCCCTCAAGAGGCTCCAGAGCGAGAAGGAGGCCAGGCTCCTTGGGCCAAAAGGAAGGAAGTGTGTCCCTTTGTGCCTCTGTCCTTCTTCCATTTTGGGCAAAGGAAGGAAGGAAGGAAGGAAGGGGCCTGTGGTTCTGAGGAAGGGGAGGAAGGGGCTCAGGGGGGCCAGTGGGGAGACTTTGGGGCTTTGGGGGCTGAGAGAGAGAGTGGGGAAACTAGAGACCCTCCTCCTCCTCCCCTTTGGGCCCTAGATCTTGGGGAGGGGGCCCACCGGTCCTTGCCTCCCCCTTTGGGAAAGGAGACCCCCCTCAGCCACCGGGACTAACTCCTGCCACTCCTTCCTACGATGGTTGGGACTCAGAGGAGTTCCCTGCCCTCCATTGCCATTTGCACTGACCTTTCTTCCCATTGCCTTCCCTCCCTCAGCCCTGTGGACCTCCTCCTTCGCACTCGGAGCAGCCCTTCTCTGCGGCTGAAGAGGAGACATCGGCCTCTGACCCGGGATTCAGCTCCTGCCAGAAAGGAGGATGGAAGAAGAGGCCTTTCTGGGGCTGCAGGAAGCCATTGGTTTCTACTGAAGGTAGGGCTTTCTTCCTGGAGCTGAAAGAGGACTTTGGTGGAAATGTTTCAGTCCAGGATTGTGTGGAAGGGTTGCAGCTGAGAGAGTGAGCCATTGCTTTGCAGACATTAATTCCCAAATTCAGTCTCTATCAGCATTGTCTTCCCAGAAGGTGGAAGATAGATTTCCAGACCCCAGACACACAGTGCGCCAGTCAGTCCTTTGTGTGGGGACTGTTTGTTTGTCTTGTTTACTACAGCTTTGTGAGATATTTGTTTCACTGAGTTTATATAATGAATTCACATACGTGTTCACTTCCCCATCCTGAGCATAATGCAGGATGCAATCTTCACTCATAAACCTAAACATTTATAGACTTTTGTTGTATCATGTGCAACACATCCAGTGGTGTACATACTTTTTAAAAATACCCAAGGCGAAGGGGAGTGAATGTGATTTTTATAATATGTTCCTTTAAAAACAATGCACACAAATGTACATATATGGATTTCTGTATGGCTTCACCAAGCAGAGAGAGCAGGTGCAAACCTCATGCTCAAGCAATGACTGACACACACACAAATAGCAGTTAAGCTAAGAGAAATGGTCTCATTTGTAAAAAAAAAAAAATGAAATAATTATTTTTGCCAGTGCCTAAATGAGGAGGAGGCATGGATCAGATCCATAAATTAAGGAAGGTCTAATCCAGCCCAGGAGCCAGAGCTTCTCCATCTGGGACATAAAGCAGGTCCTCCTCTGCCTCCTCCTCTGCATAAAAGAAAAGTCAAATTCTCATCACTTATGATGGCACAGCATGAAAATTAGCATTCCTGCATTTAAAAGTCTAAAGAGGCCTGGATCCTGTTGGTTAACCCTAGAATGGACCCACTGAACCCATGAGTGACTGGTGAATCAACCTATAGGTAAATCCAACTGATTCAGCCCTGGTGGCGCAGTGGGTAAATGCCTGTACTGCAGCCACTTACTCAAAACCAGAAGGTGGCGAGTTCAAGACCAGCAAAGGGCTGAAGCTTGACTCAGGCTTGCATCCTTCCGAGGTCGCTAAAATGAGTACCCAGATTGTTGGGGGCAAATAGCTTACAATTGTAAATGAAGCTGTTTGTTTAACAAATTGTAAGCCGCTCTGATAGTCTTGGCTGAAGAGCGGGGTATAAATAAATAAATAAATAAAAATAAATAAATAAAAAAAATTCAGTCATTCTCCTCTCATCAGGACTAAACATAGGATAGGATAGAGGCTATGAATTATTCCTGTATGTGGTTGGAACAGGACATTCCCAAGCCAAGATGGGCAAGCAACAGTGTGGAAAATTGGCACTCTCCACATAGAATCATAACATCATAGAGTTGAAAGGGCCATCCAGTCCAACCCTCTGCCATGCAGGAACTCCCTGCCCCCTGCCATGCCATCCAGCCTCTGCTTAAACACCTATAAAGAAGGAGACTCCACCACTCTCCGAGGGAGTGTGTTCCACTACTGTCAGGAAGTTTCTCCTAATGTAGAGGTGGAATCTCTTTTCCTGGAGCTTGAATCCATTGTTCCGGGTCCTAGTCTCTGGAGCAGAAGAAAACAAGTTTGCTCCCTCCTCAATATGACATCCCTTCAAATATTTAAACAAAGCTATCATATTACCTCTTAACCTTTTCTTCTCCAGGCTAAACATCCCCAGCTCCCTAAGTCGTTCCTCATAAGGCATGACTTCCAGACCCTTCACCATTTTAGTCGCCCTCCTTTGGACACGCTCCAGTTTCTCCGCATCCTTTTCAAATTGTGGTGACCAGAACTGGACACAGTATTCCAGGTGGGGCCTGACCAAAGCAGAATAGAGTGGCACTGTTATTTCCCTTGATCATGGGCAGAGACACTCTCAGAATTGTGGCTTCTCTGCATGCAGAAGCCTGCCATGGGAACTGAGTGCTCTCTTCCCATCAGCTCTATCCTCTGGTGCCCCCCGATCCTGGGAGGAGGGCTAGATCCCATGGAAGAAGAGCAACCAGAGAAGAGAGAGCTCCTTTCCTGCCCTGCCTGACCAGGGGCCTTCCAGGTCAGACAGCTTGACCCAGCAGAACCATCTCTGCTCCAGTGTTGCTCCGGGTGGAATGAAGCTACAACTGGCCATTCACTGACCCAGGTCCTCCCATAGAATTGTGCAAGCCATGCCACATGGTCAATTCATGCCTGGTAAGAGAGTTCGGTGGAAGACACTGGAGAAATATCCAGCTGTGTTTCTGAGCCATAAGCAAAGTGAAGCCATCTTCCTCTGAGGGCCACTGGTGAGCTCTGGAGGTTTGAACAGCAGATGATGCACTCATTTCACATCTAGCTATGGGGACATAGCCAGGGCCCTCTCTCATTTCCCATCCCCTGATCCCCCACCATTCTCACAAAGCATGGTGTAGCTGTTGTGTAGGGGAGCTGCAATGAGTCTATCCTGGGCCCGGGGCCTTTGGTTGGTGCAGAGGAAGGAAGGGGATTCTCACCTTGCATCAGCCTAAAGGAGCCACATGTCACCTTTGCATGTCACCAGCAGGATGGTGTTCTCTACATCTTTGAGTGCTGCAGGGTTTCTTGCCAAACCAAGTCTAACCCTGGTCCCTTTTCTCAGGAACTTCAGCTTGGCCTCTTTGTACACAGCTTTGGGGCATCTTTTGTTGGAAGTGACCCAAATGCAGGACAACCAGGACCCTCCTGACCACTTGATGGCTAACACGAAGGCCAAGCGGAGGGAGTTGGGCTCCAAGAGAAAGAGCCTGCAGAGGTACAACAACTCTTCGGTGAGTCACCATCCTGAGCATTAGTTTCATCTGTGTCGCTGCTGGGCCAGCTCATGAAAGTAAGCGAAGAGCATACTGTCTCAGTTTGGCAGAGACAGTCTTGGTTAATCCTCTGTCACCCCACTTTTGCAGGGGCTTTAAAAACATCCCAGTTTTGCTCACCTCCTCTCACTTTCTCTCTTCTCGTCACATCACTTCAGTATGTACAAAAGGAGTTCCAAGGAGTTTGCACCCCATCAACTCAAAATTGGGGAAAGGAGAGGAAAGGGTCTTGCCCTTGTCAGAAGTCTGGGGCAAAAGCAAACTGCTGTGCCCTTCCTATCTGTTTTGACCTTCTTCATAAACATCTTTGACCATCTTGACAAATTTCTGCTGTTGCTTGTCCACATGTTTCTTGCTTTTCCCATCTGTGAAATGATGGGGGATAGGGGAGAACGTCTCTGGATCTAAATTGGGAGTGGGCCCAGTGACTCTCAAGCCCACAGTGCTCCCCAGAACTGTTTTTGAAGAATGACATTTGCCTCTGAAATTTGGCAAGAAATGAATAATTGCACTTTAATTCTTTTGCGACTTAATATACTAAATGTGTTGGGATAGTCAGTATCCTAATAAATCATCAATATCCCAGAAATGTCCTAAAATATCATTTATTATGGAATCTTGGAATTTGTAGTTTAGTGAGGCACTATTGCTCTCCATTTTCTAAGGACTCTAAATACTTCTTCCTAAACTGGCAATTCTAGGATTCTATGGGAAGAAATCAAGGGGATTTATGCTTTTCACCCCCAAGTGGTCTTCAGCCCATCCCTGAGCAAGTTTCCTGGCTTTCTTGGCCCCTCTTCCAGCCATTTTGAGGCTCTGGAGAGGCTTCTTGGGATAAAGACCTCCCTTGGCCCTGCAATGGATGAGAGAGGGCCCAACAGTGGCAAAATGGCCTCCACTTCCCCAAAGGGATGCTGTGGGATGTTGAGGGACAAAACATTATTCCATTTTTTTAGGGGATGCAATGTGGGGTTGCCCCTGAGACTCCTGGGGGACAATGTGACCCCCCCCCCATTCCCAACAGTAGTCCATCCCTGTCTTAGAGATGTCTTAAAGGTTGTTTTAATGCTGATCCCTGACACCTGACCCTCACCAAAATTGGAGTCTACGTTCGAGCCGCTTGCCCTGCCTTTCCCAATGAGATATTTGTACATTTATTATCTTGCCTTTCTTGAAAAATAGGCCTCAAAGTGTCCCTTTTGTGCATCACACCCTTTGGGTGTGTGTCTGTGAGATGGAGGGGATGTGAAAAATAGAAAGGCAGGGAAAAAATGGTGAATGTGAAATGCTGATGCAGTGCAGACAGGGAAGAGGGAAGGTCGGAGAGTGAAGGGAGAGAAGGAAGGGATCTGGCATTTGCGAGCCAGGAGGGGAAGGCAGGAGCAGTGGCACAGTGGTTAAATGCCTGTACTGTAGCCACTCACTCAAAACCATAAGGTGGCGATTTCAAGACCAACAAAGGTCTGATGCTCGACTCAGGCCTGCATCCTTCCGAGGTCACTAAAATGAGTACCCAGATTGTTGGTGGGCAAATAGCTTATAACTGTAAACCGCTTAGACACTCCTTAAGGGTATGAAGCAGTATATAAATGAAGCTGTTTGTTTGTTTGTTTGAGCAAAGCCAGGATCGCCTCGCTCTGTGCAAACAGGAAGGGACCTCTGGGAAGGCCAGAAGAGGGGCTTTGGGGATTGAGAGGCAGCCACCAAACTGACAGATTTTAAGAACTGGTTTCAGTGAACTGGGGGGAACTGGCTGAAGCTCTTGTTTTCAGCCATATTAAGAGGTTCCATTAAGCAATTATATCTATGAAGAGAGGAGAGGGGGACACAACAAGAACTATTTCTCTAATGTTTCCTTTCCAACCTCAGCTTGCTTAGTTCAGTTTCAGATTTCAGAGTCCCCTTCTTACCCAAAATGCTGGAATTCTGGGAAAACACCCACAAGTACTATGCTTATAGGGGAATTTGGTACTTAGCTCAAAGGAGAGATATAGTTTGATTGGGGCAACAGTGACCTTGGGATCTAGACAAGCTATAGCAGGTCCTAAATCACACAGAACTCCAAAGGCTTTTGAAATAATAATAATAATAATAATAATAATAATAATAATAAATCCCGCCCCTTTGACAGCAATTCAAATAGGTTTTTATGTTTTATTTAGGGTGAAAACAAAATACACACACACACACAAGAACTGTAGTGGATGATGGGCTCAACAAAGAATTCACTTGTCTTGGATCCCATATGAGATTATCATTTTTCACTGGAGTGTTTTGCTAGCATGTTCAACATGAATTTATAACAGCCCATTCAAATTTTACACTCCAGGCTCCAATCTTATAGAGTTGGAAGAGACCACAAGGGCCATCCAGTCCAACCCCCTGCCATGCAGGAACTCCCAATCAAAGCATACCTGACAGATGGCCATCCAGCCTCTGCTTAAAGACCTCCAAGGACGAGACTCCACCATACTCCGAGGGAGTGTGTTCCACCGTCGAACAGCCCTTACTCTCAGGAAGTTCCTCCTAATGTTGAGGTGGAATCTCTTTTCCTGCAACTTACATCCATTGTTCCGTGTTCTAGTCTCTGCAGCAAGAGAAAACAAGCTTGCTCCCTCCTCAATATGACATCCCTTCAAATATTTAAACAGAGCTATCATATCACCTCTTAACCTTCTCTTCTCCAGGCTAAACATCCCCAGCTCTCTAAGTCGTTCCTCATAGGGCATGGATTCCAGACCCTTCACCATCTTAGTTGCCCTCCTTTGGACACACTCCAGTTTCTCCCCCTCCTTTTTGAATTGTGGTGCCCAGAACTGGACACAGTATTCCAGGTGGGACCTGACCAAAGCAGAATAGAGCGGCACTATTACTTCCTTTGATCTAGACATTATACTTCTATTGATGCAGCCAAATAGCATTGGCCTTTTTAGCTGCCACATCACACCGTTGACTCATGTTCAACTTATGGTCTACTTGGACTCATAGATCCCATTCACAAGTAGTTTGATTCAGCCAGATGTCCACCATCCTATATCTGTCCATTTCATTTTTGCGTCCTAAGTGCAGTACCTTACATTTCTCCGCATTGAATTTCATTTTGTTAGTGTTGGCCCGGCTTTCTAGTCTATTCAGGTCATTCTGAATTTCAATCCTGTCTTCTGGAGTATTGGCTACTCCTCCTAATTTGGTGTCATCTGCAAATTTGATAAGTATGCCCCCAATTCTGTCATCCAAGTCATTAATAAAGATATTGAATAACACTGGACCCAGTACAGATCCCTATGGGACCCCACTGGTCACTTCTTTTCAAATTGAAAAGGAGCCATTGTTGAGCACCCTTTGAGTTCGGCCAGTCAACCAGTTACAAATCCATGTAACAGTTAACTTGTCTATCCCACATTTTGCAAGCTTGTTTGCAAGAATGTCATGGGGAACCTTGCCAAAGGCCTTACTGAAATCAAGATATACTATATCCACAGCATTCCCTTCATCTACCAAACTGTTAATTTTATCAAAAAAAGAGATCAGATTTGTCTGGCAGGACTTGTTTCTCTGAAACCCTTGTTGGCTTTTTGTGATTATGGCATTCCCTTCTAAATGTTCACAGACTCTCTGCTTAATTATCTGCTCTAGAATCTTTTCTGGAGCAAGGGAAGCAAGGGTTGTAAGGTGTGATTCTGAACCTTATGTGAACATTATTTTTGGGGAGCAGGTTGTAGCTGACACATCTGGTTCACATGATCATGATGGTATTACTGGTTGTTTGTTTATAATAGAAACTCCACAATGCATGACCTGTGATTGCACAGTTTTTCTCCCTCTCATTCTGTATTAATAAGTATAACAAGGAGAAGTAACAGTTCTTCATAGGGCAAGGTTTCCAGACCCTTCACCATCTTAGTTGCCCTCCTTTGGACATGCTCCAGTTTCTCCACATCTTTTTTGAATTGTGGTGCCCAGAACTGGACACAGTATTCCAGGTGGGGCCTGACCAAAGCAGAATAGAGTGGCACTATAACTTCCCTTGATCTAGAAACTATACTTCTATTGATGCAGCCTAAAATTGCATTGGCTTTTTTAGCTGCCGCATCACACTGTTGACTCATGTTCAGCTTATGGTCTACTTGGACTCCTGGATCCCTTTCACATGTGGTCTCATTCAGCCAGGTGTCCCCCATCCTATATCTGTGCATTTCATTTTTCCGCCCTAAGTGCAGAACCTTACATTTCTCCGCATTGAATTTCATTTTGTTAGCACTGGCCCAGCTTTCTAGTCTATTCAGGTCATTTTGAATTTTGATCCTGTCCTCTGGAGTATTAGCTACTCCTCCCAGTTTAGTGTCATCTGCAAATTTGATAAGTATGCCCCCAATTCTGTCATCCAAATCGTTAATACAGATGTTGAATAGCACTGGGCCCAGGACAGAGCCCTGTAGGACCCCACTGGTCACTTCTCTCCAGGATGAAAAGGAGCCATTGTTGCAAAGATGCTGCCCCAACTCAAACACCACAGGTCGTGGTCGGATGGGATCAGCTGCCAGTTCGTGTAGCCACACTTGTCCCTTTCAAGCATCACATGTGAGTCTTCCTCCAAGCCGTGTCTGACTTCATGAAGGGCTGCTTCCACTTGGCAGGTCACACAAAACCTGTCCATTGGACCAAAGAGGAAAAAGATGAGGTGGTGTTTGCCATATTGTGGCTTTTCTCCTAAAGCCAAGAACCTACTGGATAAAGGTCTCCCAGGACCTTATCACATGGGAGGGATTTCTCCCAATTTCGAATGGGGCCAATTCGAATTCACGTAAATTCGCTAGTTTAGCGAATTTACATGAGTTCTAGTTGCATTCGGAATGCATCCGGAGTGACTTCCCATTACCCGAAAATAACCCCCCATTGCCCAAAATTGTGTGAGATAAGTTATTACGCAATTACGCGAAACCCCATGATTGCGTCCGGAATGACTTCCCATTGCCTGAAATTGCATGAGATAAGTTATTACGCAATTACGTGAAACCCCATGATTGCGTTCGGATTGCCTTTGGAGTATACCCCCAAATTGCCTTGTGCGATAAGGTCCCCAGACTCACTTGGCCTTATTCTTTGGATCCTCCAGCACCCTCATATGATCTACATATCCCGAAGGGGCTTTGGTGCTGGACAATTTGGTAAAGGGATCTTTCTCCTTTTCCGGTCCTTTGGCTGTAAAACATTTTTAAATAAATTTTTATTGATTCATATTTTAATATAAATGATTTATAATTTTCTTGAATTATTTCATTCACAGGTTTCTTGTTCTCTTCTTCCTTCCCCCCTACTTACCGAAGAAATTTATCTAGTTTACTATCTCATCTTTTTCTGTGGCATTGTATGACCAAAGAAATATTCCTCCCTTACTTCCCATGCTTAGAACTTTAAATTACAAACAAATATATCCTTTGAAGAGGTTTAAACAATTGCTAAATCCAGGTCAAGTTGTACATGGTAATAATACATAGTATTTAGCAATTTAGTAATCTTAATAAGATTTATTATTAAGGTTTTGCCCACTTAGGTAGGATGATAATTTCTTGTAATTTGATTTCAGTTTTCCATGACCTCCCTGTATTTAACCATGGATTTGTAAGCTTCTGAATTTTTTTTCACAATTTACTGGAATTTCTACAGTTGAAAGCTAAACACATTCTTATCTTTATCCCCATCAAATATTTTCACTTAGGTTTGTTGCCAAAGTTGCCACCCTCATTTCTTTTCCATAGACATCGATACCTTTTCCCATCCTTCTCTCCATTTGAACTTACTTTCATGTTTCAGTTTGGATAATAATAAGGCTAATTCTATCATTTCATATAGTTTAGCTAACCATTCTTCCCTATCTAATTTCTTATCAGTCTTCCAGTATCTGGCATAAACAGATCTGGCAGCTGTTAGCATATAAAACACAGTTTTACCAAACATTTTTTCTTGATCTTCGTCAAGCATATTTAATAACATAACCTCAGCTTTAAGTTTTAATTGGATTCCAAAATACTATCAATTTCCCTTTGTATATGTTTCCAAAATTTACTGGCTCTATCGCAAGACCACCATAAATGATAATAAATTCCAATTTCCTTTTGGCATTTCGAACATTGTTGCTTACCAGTATTATATAACCTAGCAATTTTATCTGCCATCAGATGCCATCTATACAGAATTTATCATAGTTCTCCTTCACATTTTGGCATAGGGAGTATTTTAACCTTCTCTTCCAGGATTTCTCCCGTTGTTCTAGTTCAATCACCCTCCCACAATTTGCACCCATTTGATCACGGCATCTTTTACTAATTTATCTCTGCGTACTTTGCAACAGCTTCTTGTATACCTTAGAGAGCATCTTTTGGTCCGATAACAATAAGATATCTTCCATGTCAGTATTAGATTTGGAGAACCCTCTTTGTTTCTTTTTATACCTCTTTGTTGATTTTATACCTCTCATATAGTTGTCTATATAGAAACCAATTCATATTCCCATTTTCCTCTTTTAACTTTTCATAAGACAAAAAATTCATATTTTTCCTTTATGAGGAGAGGGAAAGTCTCTTTCCTTTTTTTTGTTTTTTGTTCAGACCTTTAACATATGCGTAAATTCTGAGTTTGTTGGCCCATTTTCTCTACTTTGCAAGAACTTATTTACCTTTTGCTTGGCGACGCTTTTTCTTTTTTCTTGTTCCTCCCACCTTCTGGTGAGTCTGCTGTTGTCCTTTCCCCCAATTCTTCATTCTCCTCTCTTTCTCCATCCTTGTCTACTTCTAAAAAACATTTTTAAATAAAAGGCTTTAAGAACAGACCGGCAAATAAATACACTCATACCTCAGCAAAAGTAAGTGAAGATCTTGATATAGAGTATATCAGGTAGAACTCTCTTCTGCTTGTAAACTTTTACAAAGTTCCCTAGTGGACAATTTGATGGAAGTTATCCATTTGTTTGCATGTTTTGTTTTTTTGTAACCCTGCTCTTCTTGGAATTGCTGACATCTGCTTGCTTTGGGGCAAATCTTGGACCCAGGCAGCCCTCCTATGCTCAATGCAGCCCTGCAGCCCCATTCAAATGTGAGCTTCCCTTCGTCAGAGGCTTCTGGAGAACACAATTTGCCATTTTTCTTCCTTCCCAAAATGCTAGGGTGGCCAGAGGAGTGTTTGTGGTTTGCATTCCTCCATGGTCTACAGAGGAGCATCCCCAAGCCTTGCGTACCCCTGGGGCTAGCAGAGATGGTGTCAATTGTGAAAACACAGGTACATATTTGCATAATTTCTGCCAGCTGAAGGATTCCAACTGAGCTGTCATAGTAACACAATTGTGGAACCTCGAAGCTCAGCCAAGGAACCAACCTGGAATCTTTATATACTTAGAGTCATCTGTCTTCCTCTCTGCTCCAGATGAGTTGTCTATCTTGTTCAGCTTTTGGAGGTATGCCCCGGAAGAAAATAAGAAGGGTCAGGAAGATGGCTTGCATAAGATGCTACTCCACTGCTTAGCCCCCCAAGTATCATTTGCTCCATGGTATAAGAGAAATCCTTGATCTCATGGGATCGTAAATTTTTACAATGTTGTTGGGGTGTGCCTTCAAGTCTTTTCCTATTCATGGTGGCCCAACGCGAAAATATTGTATGTTTTGCCACAATTTATTCATAGGAGGTTTGTCATAGGGCAACTCCCACCATATAAACTGTGGATGAAAAAAAACAAAACACCTATCCAGTATGCCTAGGAAAAGGAATTTAGGGCACCTTCCTGGTAGGATTTTTGTCTTCTATGAAATAATATGTCTTCTATGAAAATGTACACCCAATGTTTTTTTTGTTTGTTTGTTTGTTTTGGAGCAAAACTGTGAATAAGCAGGACTATGAAAGAGGTGCATCAATTTCTGCATGGGGTGGAGAAGCCAGGACTCTGGCAGACAGGTACATATTTTGCATAATTTCTGCCAGCTGACGAATTCCAACTTAGCTGGCACAGAAAACACAATTGGGGAACCTCAAAGCTCAGCCAAGGAACCAACCTGGACAGTCATATAGATATTCTGGAGGTTGCTCCAAACCTCTGCCATATAGACCTCCAAGGCCTAATCCACCAGCAGGCTGAGGAGCATAGGTCATTTATTTACCTTCATACGGGTCAAAGAAGTTTCTGAAGACAGTCATCCAAATGTGTCATTTCAGCCTGAAACTGCTCCTCCAGCTCATCTTCTATGGCAACAGACTCAGGTCTGAAGCTGGAAAGGAAACAACCAGGATGCTAAAAGTGGGGCACCGAGCAGTCCTACCACCTGCAGCCTTTCCATGCAGGCTTCCCTGTCTCTAAATATTTCCACAGTAAAGAACAACCATTCAGTAGTTATTCTTACTTTCAATCACTTCTAAATCTTTTTATTATTATTCTTAGCTATTGTTCTCTAACTTTTTCTGATGTTTTTAATAGTGTCATGCCATTCCAATTGGTATGTTTTACTTGTATTGGGTCTTCCTTGCTCAATTTGTAAATCACCCACTGTCCTGCTTTTTGGGGGGAGGATTGAAGTGGAATAGAAGTAAAGGTTTCTACCACAACAGTAAGTTCAATTACAGCAGCAGTTCCTAATGAAACCAGATTCCAGGATCTCCCAAAATACCCAAAGGCACTTGTCGCTCCAAGAGAACGCCAAACTTCATGCAGGACTTCATACATTTGTGGTGTTTAAAAGAAAAAGGTAGCAAGAGCTATCAGAGATCTCCACCAAATCCATGACTACCTCTCTTCAAAGACAACTGGGGCAAACGGTGGTCCTGAAGAGCTTAGAATTAGATCCCATCACCCCATGCAAAGGTGCTTTCAGATTTTTTTTAAGCATTATTATATTTTAATTAACAGCATAAGTTAAGGATCCATGGGATATTGACATAGATGCTGGAATAGGGAAGAAGTAAAGAAAGAAAACGGCACCTCTGCCATGGGCCCTTGGAGTAAATACCAACCTCCTGCCTTCGGATCCTTCCT